>VUQK01020823.1:2625-21821 GCA_015106715.1 Bujurquina vittata
GTTTTTCCTTTTTTGGTTTATTTGTTTGAGTGTTGTATCAAGGGTTTTTTTTTTTTGTTTTTTTTTTTGGGGGGGGGGCAAAATAAATACGACACTTAACTGAGGCGTGTAACGTCTGTTAAAGACGATCACTTGGAGATAGTGATATATTTAGACAAAAAAACAGTACTGAAGACTAAGGCTGTGAGTCAGAAAGATTTTCTGAAACTGCGTAGGCTGAAAGAACTGACAAAGAAGCTCCCTTTGTTCAGAGATTAAATCCTAAATATATTGCAGTCTGATATCACTGACATCATCTTCGCTGTGCGTCCACTGGCAAACCCCCCCACAAATAACAGGTAGATTATGCAAACGGTCAGTATCGGACACCGTTCCACAGATCCACTGCTCCTACTAATGTGATAACCCTGAAAGGCTTGATCTTGCTGCTCTACCTGGATTTACCTGCATGAGCTTTTTTTCTCCACTGATGCTTAACAGTGGTCGAGTCACATAGGCTCAGATTTTATTTTTTAATGTAGTCGACGGTCTCTGATAGGTGGACGGACGTCAAGAAGATTAAAGTTTCTTACATAAGAAGGAAAAAGGTAAAGGTACAACTGTACTGTACAGTGTCAGATAAGGCATTCCTTTCAGGGACTAAAGTTTTTATACTCAAACATATGGATGTGGATGTGAGGTGAAGCTATTTGAAGATAGAGATGTGGGAATAATTTAATTGGGCTTTTAGTCCAAATTAATCTCAATGCAATTTTATAGCGTTTCAGGTTCACAAACAATATTCTTTGAATTTAATCAGATTTTTCTTCATCTCAAAATAAGGCAAGAAAAACAGGTAGCGCGTCTTTGCATGCATACTACATTGTATACATCCAACGCATGCACTATCTGCACAAAAACCCATAAACATTCGATTGTTGTTCCCTCACATTATCCCAAGCTGTGGTGTTTTCATGTTTCTCGGGATACGCTTCGTGTAATCCAACAGCTGTGCAATGAGGCAAATTTTTTTTTATCCATTTTCAAATACACTATTAATCCCTGCAGACATGCTCCAATGATGATTGGCTCGGTGGGTTATCCCTTTCATTAATCCCTAGAAAAGCATTTTCTGCAATTCGGGATATCTGAAGTCTCTCAGCTACTCCCATGCTCTCAAACTATGGATGGCAGCAGAGATTATATAATTCAGTAGAGTGCTGACATGTCAATCAAATCAACCAATCCCTGATTAGAATCTGGTGATCTTCTCTCCAGAGTCTCCAACAATGAGACGGGCCATGGAAGGATGGATCTATAAAATAGAGAGATCAGGAAAAGAAAAAAATTTGTGTTAGTATAACCAAGACAACACAGCACAGTAACACTGAGTGTGGAAACATACAATGCAAAGTTAAAGAAAAGAAAATTATGCTGCTGTTAGCAATGTGAATTAATACGCACTGATTATTCATTCAAAGCTTATAAAACACAAAAGACCTGTCTTCATACTTGATAGTCATTACAAACTAAATTCCAAACATTTAAGGCATAAACATTCTTTCCTGGTCAACATAAATTAGATCAGAAACTACATAAATTACAAGAGATAGAACCTCATTGCTGTTTTACTCAACAATATAAAAACTGATTTTGTTTTACTGCAAGAAAAATACTGTTACAAAGCATGAACTAAATAAACAGCACAATTTAAAAAAAGTATAATTTGTTATTGTCATTTTCTTCCTGACCTGCGCTTGAAGTGGCCCGTAGGGCACAAGCTCTCCATCCACAGTGAGTGTTCCACGCGTAGACAAAGGCTGCAGCCTGAATGCTTTGCAGGTAACGTGGCTCACATATGGTGAGCTTACGGAGTGGTGGGTTCCTCTTTCCATGGCAAAGAACAGTCTCAGTAGAGTTGCTCTGGAGATCCCTGCCCGCACAAAAGTCAGGTGGATCAGCCCATCATCAAACCTAGCCTGGGGTGCAGCATAGAGGTCAGCCCCAAGGTGGGTCTGATAAAGGGCCAGGACCAGGACAAAATCCCCTTCAATAGTGATCCAGTCTCGAGTGGGAAGGGGTTGGTCGAGGGGGGGTAACAAGTCATCCCTTGGTAGATTTAAAGGCAGCGAGAAGGAGGGACGGTTCTTGAAGGGTCCTGCTGGCTCGGCTATGTCAAAGTTAAAAGATGAGGACGGTGTGCGTAAACAGGGAGAGGGTGACGTGGAATTTGGGGTATTAGGACGGGGGGCGAGGTAGGATGATGAGTGTGGGGAGGCACATGAAGGAGATGAGGGGGGTGTAGGAGAAAGAGACAGGGAGAGAGAATTGAGTTTAGGGGGGAGGGAATTTGTCTGGGAGTGTTGAAGGAGTGAGAGGGGCCTTGGCCGGGAGGCGTTTTGGTTTTTGTCCAGGGCTTTGGGCTTGTAAGAGAAGGGAGAATGACGAAAAGGAGAGGAGATGGTCAAAGCTCGTTCACGAGCAACATCCAGTGAGTATGATTCTTTCTGGTAGTAGGTTCCATTCAGATCCATGTCCTCCACGCCATTTGAAGTGCCAGAATCTTCATCAGCCTCCTGACTGAGAGGCTGATTGTAAAGAGCTTCAGCTATCTGGCTCGAAGGGGCTGAATTCTTTCTTAATGTCTGTCTGGCCTCCTGAAGGCCATCTTGGTGGGTGACGCCACCATCTGGGTCTTCATCTGCCTCTCGCCCCATGACAACCCCGTAGCTGTCTCCCAGCTCTCTCGCTTGCAACACTCCCTCTCGTTCTACAGAATCACCACTGCCTTCCCCATCCTTTCTTCTATCTTCTTCCTCCATCTCCTCAGAGTATTCTGCTGTTGGTCCATCATCTTCCCTTTCATCCTTGATCTTCTCCAACCTTTCTTGCCTTCCCATTATGCATTCATTCCTTTCATTTGATTCTGAAATCCCCAACCTCTCTGAACATGTCCCTAACTTCTCCTCCTCTGCTTCCATCTCCATCTCTCCCTCCCGCTCTCTGTCTTCTGCCAGACTGCTTGCTCTCACCACACCCGTGCCTCCTCCCCTGGCCCTCTCCCTTCTTCTCTCCCTTTCTTTCTGTCTCTCCTCTTTTTCTCTCTCTCCTTCACCCCTGCGGAGGCTCCTCTGTTCACTGATGCCCATGTCAGAGCAGGTGCGATGGATAGGCGTGCGACAGAAGCCCTCCAGGCCTTCTGTGATACTGCGAGAGAGGGGTCTCCTTGGTGGAGGAGGTGTGGCATCTGGTGACGTGGTGACAATAGAGGGTGGTAGATAGGAGAGACGGCCCTTGTAGGATCGAAGAGAGGCTATGCGCACTAAAGTGCCCAGGGTGAAACGAGCTGAGCCCAGACCACGATACCTGGAAGAAGACAAGATTGCAAGGAGAGCTATATTTTTAAAGTGATGCCACATAATGCCAAAGAAATTAAAAGTTAAGATGAAGAAAAGTGGAAAATTGGATTAAGATGATGAACAATTAAAACACCTACCTCTCACTCTCAATGTCCACATCGGACACAAAGCCCCAGGCAACAGAAAGAAAAGAAAACAGTCTCCTGGGTGCTGCAGCACGGTTGTTGTTGGAGGGAATGGGGCTTGTTGTGACAGACACGAGGTCCATAGGACGGACTTCACCTCGACAAAGCAAAAAGCAGCAGTTCAAAAGGAGGGGCTCTCGAAGGCACATGTCATACCTGAGGAAGATAAAAAAAAAAAGACAGCAAGATCCTCCTGTCAGTAAAGAAAAAGAGAGATCTGTACAACAGCTATTTAAAGAAATCTAGTTCTAGATGCAACAAAAACACAATACTGTTGTGGATGGATGTAGTTTATTTTAACTGAACAAATCTGCATATGCATAAACTTTTTTTTAGGTAATTTCTCATAAAATGAACTCAATCTGAAAAACAATCCCATCTGACCCCCTCAGAGGGTCTCAGGATTAACTGAATCATCAAAAATCAAAAAAAACTGAAGCATAAAAATGTAGTTATAAGGAAAATCTTTCATTGTCTAAAACTTGTTTTGACCAATTTACACAAAGTTTACACAATATGCACTTTTTGAAGTTTTCTCCAGTGAATTATCAGAAAACAGATAAATAATTCAGGTCCCAGTGCTTGTTTCTGTCACTCTCTGTCATTGACATTAAAGCAGTGGAGTTTTGCCGTGTCCAATGCATGACCTTAGACTGCATGTGGAATATGTGACATGATTGGCTAATTCACAGGTCATAAAGTTTAAAAATTAACTTGACTGTACCCGGTATCAGCAAACAGATTTTATGTTGTCAGTATTTCTTTGCTGACATGCACTATGAAAGCAACAAAGGAGACTTGAAGATTTGATGTTGCGCAGGATATGCTCACCCTGCGTAGTGGTTGACGGAGCCAGCCAGTGCATTCCCAGAGCCGCAGGGTAGAATGCCGACAGGTGTTTTTATTGCTTGTTCCCAGTCTGGGCGCTCCATCAGCCCATTAATTACCTGCAGGAACACAAGTCAAAAGATTTAAATAATAACAGTGTTAGACACAGATGTACATGTATGTGTCAGAGTTTCATGCTGCTTGTGCCCACAGGACAAAAGGACCTTACCTCATGCAGCAGACCATCCCCAGAAACAATGATGATGCCATCCCACTCTGGGAGTGATATTTCTCTGATGAGCTCTCTGGCATGGTTCTGGCGTTCTGCGACAGGGCAATTATGTTAACACCTGTAATATAAATGCATGCAGTCTGACTCGTGGGTGTTTTTGACCTTGCGGTGTTACCTGTCTGAATAAGGTTGTAACTGATGTTGGCCTCTCTAATCATTGGCAGGATGTGGGTCTGACACCACTGCATTGCCTGGCCTCTTCCACTGCAGGGATTGACCAATAGCAGTAGTCGCCTGGGACGAGGTAGCAAACTTCTTGAAAATTCTAAATTAAAAAAAAAAAGAAGGATAAAAAGAACAGAATGAACTGGTTAAGACCTGCACAGCTTTGGTCCAGGACAAAGAAAGTGGTTCAGTGCATTTTCAAAACAAGCCAACTGGGACGTAAGCTAAGCTGCTATTACAGTGTTGCCCAACGCTGGACTTTGAGTGCAATCACCCATTTGAAGTTCTCCTGACAGGATGTACATAACGCTGTCCTTCAAAAGTGAGTGAGTCTGACAGTCATTTAAGCTCAGATACATGATAAAGGACGCATGCAGACTTTAGAATATAAGAATTAAAGTTGGTTAAGCTAAACAGCAGCATATAAAGGCAGTGAAACTGCACTTTACTCCTGTTCTATACTCCTGTCAGGAAAGTAAATCTCTAATGCTAAAATCAATCTACACTATAGATGTAAACCGCTGGTGCACGCAGGGAGATCTCATGACTGTGCTGACACATAAATCCTTGATTATGCAACAAACCACACTTATGCCATTCTGCAGAAAACCCAATTGACCATACCTATAATGCCCATCAGCATAAGCATTCTCAAGATTGAGACAGTAAATGATTCAGAAATATCATGAATGTACCACGAGCAGAAAATGAAAAACAAAAGGCAGCTGCATCACTGCTGATGAAGGGGACGAACTAAGGAACTTAAGATGGGGAGATTTAGGAGACTTAAGGATTAAGGAAACAACCTAAAGAGGAGGAAAGGAAAAACAAAAGACAGTAGATACCGGTTAACTCTATACCACAGAGACAATGGTGACAAAAAAGTAAACACAAACACAAAAGTTCACACTGAGCAGCGAGATAGCTAAGGATGGTGAATCCCCACCCTCTTTCTCTGCATTAGACACTGAATGATAGGGACCATATGTGCAGGAAAGATAAGAGAAAGGACACACAGCTTTAGATAAATAAATTCAACAAAAAGATGCAGTCATGTGAACCGCAGAAAAGCCAAACTACTCTCAATGCTAAATCTCACAGCCTTTTAGGGTGCATTAGTGTTAATCCTCATTTGTCTTTTAGATAATGCCCAAAATGCTGAACTACTCTTGGTACCATTTGTGCCCTCAGTGATTTAATACATAAATGTTTTGGCTCTCTGTGACAGTAAGCTATACTTAGTAACAGTTTACAAAGGCAGCATGAAGCAAATTGGATTGAAGCAAACATTAGAAAATCAAGACTTAATCATGGAGATCAAACACAAATGGTAAAGCCCCATAAACACTGTGGTAAGCTGTCAGCGTTACTCTTTTAATTAAGCCGTCAGCTCAGTACACAGTATCAACGATCAGGGTAAACTCTAGTTTATAGTTGCTGCAAATCTGATAAACGTCAGAAACTGTCAAGCTAAATAACAAAGGGATTTTAGCCTTGTCTTCTATTTAAACAGCAGATGTAACAGTATGTATGTGGGAATGGGAATCAGACCAAGACATCTGAAAACAGACTCTTGCCTCGGGTGATTGTGATGGTTATTCTTCACTAACTGCAAAAGTTTTTTTTTAAAACCAAATGGTGATTAAACATAATAAAAACTGACGTAATTATTTCTGGAAAATATTCAATAGATGCACTTCTAGTGCTCAAATTCATTCATAACAGAAGTTAGACACAATGTTATTATTAAAACACAGAAAAGTACAGTAGAGGTAAAATACACAAAATTTGTACTGCTAATACTACTACACTCTTTAGTATGTTATTTTAAAAACATCTAAGGTGGAAAAACAAACCTCAGGTGAAACACACACACTCACCTGTGTTACCAGTGACGGTCACCCCTCTAAGTAGACACTGCACGGCAGCCGACCACCTCTCAGCTTCGGCTCTGCTTTCTGCCAAATAGGCCCTCACCTGCTTGCGTCGGGACACCCCTTTCCTTCGTTTTCCTGGTGGGTACCAGTAGAGCACCAGCAGAGGTGGTGCAGGGGACCGGGGGCAGCTGCACCCCACCAACTCTGATAGGGGCAGCAGGAGACGAGCTTCTTTTCCTGGACGTGGCGACAGGCGCTGTATGTGTATGTGGGTGTGGGTAAGGGTCAGGGCGTAGTTAGATGCCAGAGATGGAGTTGTGGAAGCAGCTGGGGATAGCCCTCCAGTGCCACCAGGGCTGTTGGGACAGCTGTTATTGTTGCTGTTGCTGCCTGATCCCCAGCTGGCAAACTGGCTGTGAAGAAGAGCCTCTGCTGGAGAAGGCGAGGAAGGTTCTGGGGATCGCATCTTCTTTGCTCAAAGCCTATCAGTCTAAAAAATTTTAGGGTAAAATTCTCTAAAGTTATAGACTCAAAAAGGGCAATCTGGCAACTCTTCGAAGATTTTCAGCAAAAATCAAAAAAGTATCCAAATATCAGTTGAGAACTTTATACTGAAAATCTCTTCAAAATCATTCTTCCTTGTCAGTGCTTCAATTTCAGTCACAAAAAAAGATCTTCCTGTCTGTCCAGTTCAGATATACATCTTCATTTAAAAAGAAAAAAGAACTTCATCTAGTTCAACACTTCTTCAGTTTAGAGTATTTTTGTTTATCCAGTGAAGATGGGAACTCCTAAAGACCAGTCTTTGTGTCACACTTAGAAACCTCACATCACGGTTTGATCTGTCGGGCTGTCAGATTAAATAGTTTGCTGCCAG
The DNA here is from genome assembly GCA_015106715.1 of Bujurquina vittata. Taxonomy (NCBI): domain Eukaryota; kingdom Metazoa; phylum Chordata; class Actinopteri; order Cichliformes; family Cichlidae; genus Bujurquina; species Bujurquina vittata. Next base: position 10,188 of record VUQK01020823.1, read on the forward strand.
CTGGAAAGTGGACAGGAAATACATCAACATATTCAAAATCAAAAGAACTTAAAAAAAATGTAAAACAAGTCATTTAAACAAACAAAAAAAGTGTTCTTCACAAAGATTGCATAAGTATAAAAATAAGTTTACATTACAACATAAAAGCCACCTATTGTTATAGCAATATAAGGCAGCTGAGCAGCTACTTAACATTGGCAATATGCCCTTAAATAATTACACAAATGGACAAAAATGAAACTCTTAGTTGCATTAAAAAAATTTCATTACGTATAAACAAGACACAATGCAAACACACCTTGTTTAGACAATGAGACTACAAAAATTAAATTAAATTAACACAAGATTTTTGTAAAGTAAGTTGCATTTTAAGTGTTGCCTGTAATTAATGCCACGATGTGATTAGTGCAGACTTTTCAAGACCTTTGATACCTCTATTGCTATCTTCATCTAAGTGACATAAAGGAGGCAGACAAGAGGAGTGCCTAAGCCAGTTCCCCTAGACAGTAGTGTGATAAGGTTCACTCAATCAAGTACTACTCCAGAAGATGAGGAGCAACACAAGGTAAGACATGTGAATCAACAAAAAGACAACAAAAATCAAAAACAGAAACAGAAACAAAACAAAAGACAAACAAGGAAACAGTTCCAGTTGGGTCCTTGGTTTATGTCATCTTAAAGTCCTTGAGTCAAGCCTCACGTTCCCTCCCAAATATCTCTGTTCCTGTTTGAGGACAAAGGAGAACAGCGGTTAGTGGAAAAAAACAACAATGGGAAAAAAACAAAAGCAGGGGCCTGACTAAGAAGCAAGTTCAACATACCCCGAATATTTTTTCCTTATCTGGCTTCACTTACCCTAGCATCCACTTATTAATTCAATAAGTCAGCCTAGTGTTTCCCAATCCACCTGTGTGTGTGTTCACATGAAGGGCAGTGCTACTGGCAGCTCATGGCCAAACTCAAATATGGACAGATCCACTGGCAGGACAGAAACATTTCACAAAGACACTCAAACCTTAATATCAGAAAAATCTGAAGAAGTGAAACACCCAAATACAGCCTGAAAGCAACACAGCTGCTGCAGACAAAGGAGCAGTGTGTGTGAAAGGAAAACCATTGTAATGAACTTAACTTCACTCACTTTGTCCCAAGTAGGGAAACGTGTTGTGGAGGAAAGTAGAAAAAATTATTACAATTATAATTGTGTGTACTATTAAATGACAAGTTATGTTGTTTGATGTGTGCTTTAACCTTGAATTTTCATCTTCAGCCCCAGTGGGATTAAACTGTGTCAGAACAACGATAACACAGGAACTGGTAGGTTGGCTTAGTCTGTTTACAAATATTATATAAAGTTTGTAAGAACAAGGCTTAGGTAACCTGTTTTAGGATCATACTACTACATTAAGGCTCATAGAAAACTATAATTGCTTTAAACTTACTTGCAGCAAACAGAAAAAAAGCTTGTCCTTATACAGCCAGTGAGAACTTGGTTTCATTGCCAGCAGTAAGTCAGACCTGTTCCTGGTGGAAGTCAGACTATCAGGACTGCCCTTTGTCACCAGTTCTATTTGTAACTTTAACGGACAAAATTCCTAAGTGCAATCAAGCTGTGGCAGGTTTCTGGTTTGATGGCCTGAGGATCACCTCTCTGCTTTTTGCAGATGACGTGGCTCTTTTGGGTCATAAGGTGATGACTTACAGCACTGGGGAGGTTGGCAGCCGAATGTGACGTGGCTGGGATGGCAATTAGCACCTCCAAGCCTGAGGCCATGGTTATCCGTTGGAAAAGGGTGGATTGCCCACCCTAGATTGGGGGGGACTGCTGCCTCAAGTGCAGCTGGGGATAGCCCTACAAAGGCAGTTTAACTATCTTTGTAGATAGTAGAGTGGGAGATTGAAAAGACAAACTGGCGCTGTGTTGGCAGTGATGCAAATGATATGCTGGTTTGTTTTGGTGAAGAGATAGCTGAGTGTGAAAGCAATGCTGTCGATTTACCGGTTGATCTACATTCCTATCCTCACCTACAGCCACAAGCTCAGGGTAACGAACTAAAAATAATGACATCATGGACACAAAGCAGCGCAAATGAGCTTCCTCAGAAATGAGGTCCGATATTCCTAGACGTCAAAAGGAGACAGCTGAAGTGGTTCATGCATCTTAGTCCGATACCTCCTGAGCCCCTTCAGACATGTCCTATCATAAGGACACTCTGGGGCAGACCCAAGACATGCTGGAGAGGTTATATCTCTCGGCTAGCTTGTGAATCCCTTGGAAGTGCTAGAAGATGTGGCTGAGGAGCGGGAGATTTGAGTGTCTTTGCTAAGACTGCTGCACCTGCAACCAGGATCTGGGATAACCAGTAGAAAATGTGGATGGATGAATGGATGGCATTAAAAATCCGATATTTATCATTGATGCTCACCAGAGAAAGACAAAAACTTCAGACCCTAATACTAAAAGCATCATGAGATCCACGGGCTTTTCCAGAAATAGAAACACTATTTTCTATGTAGCAGATTGGTCAGTAGTCGGTAATTGCATAGGCCATGATTTCATGAATACAACCTCCTCTGGGGCCGGTTAGATCAAAGTTACCATGGCGAGGTACCCGATAAAAAGCGAACCACCTTTGTAACACTGAAAACCCACTAAGCCCCAACTCTTGCTTTCTTGTACAGGCTTCACTACTAAAATATATGGCGATAATCGAGACGTGATTTAGGAAATATTTAGGAAATCAAAATTTAAAAAGCAATACACTAAATTTATTAAGTGAATACAATTTTAGCTCAGAAAAGATAATACTTCTATACCACATTTTCACACCTACAGCAGATTAAGTACAGAAAAAGACTATGATGATAAGAAAAAGTGATTATGGTTAGTGGGTGAAGCAATATAAGATCCATTATGCCCCTTGACCTGAGGTGCATCTGTGCTAAACCACGTAATGACTCAAGAGTCACACATCCTCAACTGGCTTGCTGAGACACCAGTTTTTGTGGAGGAAAGGTTTTATGACAGTTCATCTATATTTTTCAATTCAGGGTAACTTCTGCATAACAGGATTTAGGGACACAGTGTCTCTTTCACAATTTAAATGACCTAGTTGGTACTGGATTTTATAGATTTTGCAAGGAGCATTAGCATTTCAAATTCTCATATTTGCCCCAATCAAGAAGGCTCGCAATAAGTCTGGTGTTATTAGAGAGCCATATCAGGCTTTTTCCTGCTTGTAAAATCTTTTGGTGCCCTCCAAAGATGTTTTGGCCTTCTACCAAAGCAAAATCAACAGAATTGTGATCAACAGAATTGTGATTTTCTTTTTTTTTTAGCAAGTTTTTGAAAGTGGGGTTTAATTTACTTAAGCTTAAATACAATTTTATTTATAAAATGGGCAAAAATAACAGGAAAATGCAGACTCCTGTTAAGTAAGGTACCAGACTCATGCAGAGCCAGGAAAATCCCCTACATATGAATCCAAAATGCACCGAGTTACAAAAAATTTAAAAACTCTTTATATAGTTGGACAGTTACTTTAGCCAGCAGCACGATTCCTGACGTATTACTTTTCAAATTTTACATTAGAGGTAATACCAAATGTTAAATCGTCAAGTCAGCAGGAGCCAGATCATTAGACTTTAAGCCCGTGAAGCACAATTGCTGCAGGCTCACGTGGGACTTAGGTATACCCTAAATTAATAAACTAGTTACATCTTTCAACATTTATAGCAGTCAGGAAACATTATGCAAGCTGTGGTGCAGACAAAATCAATACTTGGCTGATGTCCAGTCCTGATAAAGCACACATAGGAAAAAAGGACCCTACCGATGCCCATTGTTGCACCTTACGTCCTTGAAAAGCAGGGAGGGAACACCCAGAAATAATAATAATAATAATCCGGCTAATTTTGGTCTCCAGCACAATGAGGCTGCTTGTTGAGTGACTTCAGAGTGTGGCCAGTATCGACGGGGGTTACACCTTTGAACTCGAGGACAGACGTTGAGTAACGGCATTTATTAAACATTTATAGCCACTTGTCGGGTCGGAATAAGCATCGTTAAACGTTAATGCTACAGCATGGACTTGACAGGCTGTTAGCCAGCTAACCTGCTCAACTTTAGCTGTATTAACTCAATTACGGCAGAGTTAAAGAGCCGATCCTTATGGGTTGTAGTCTTTGAAATGAGATGGTGAAATATGAACTGTAGGGAGCAGGTCTTTGTTTACGCTAAATAAAGCTGCTAAGCAATAGTTATGAATAGAGCGTTACTGACGTTAGCTAATGCGAAACACTGACACGCTGCGGAGGCTAACGGTCTGCTGGCTGATATGCAGCCCCAGTTCAAAAATACTTATTATAATCAGAATAAATTTCATTAAGGATTGGCGGGCAACACCGTGGGTGTACTGGCAGGTCATTTTCACGTATTTCCTGCTGGCTATAATGCGATACTCAAGTTAGCGTAGATACATGGCGTTAGCTAGCAGTTATCAAGACCCTCTTAAGACGATCAACAAGAAAAGTTGTTTTCGAGCTTTGTATTGCCAGAATATCTCCAAGGACCACACTTAATATCATTACATTTTGTTTTTAAAAAAGCCCCAATTACCTCATCTTGGCTCCCCTTTCTCGACAGACAGCCTCTGAAAGCCGTGGCTCGCTGCAGGAAGTGTGTGGAGACGCAGGAGCAGCAGCTCTGAGCGGCGGAGAGGAAATCCAATGACGATAAGGAAAACTGAACACCCACCCACCGACATTCTCCAATCATTGACAGACCAGCACTTCCTGGCCAAGTCACTTGTTGTCAGGCTGGCTGATAAATGCAAATTAAAAGACATGTCCTGCTAAACAACGGGGAAGCCTCAGTGTATCAACGCACTAATTTTATCCTGCCTGGCTGCTTTAAAATGAGCTTCATATGAACAATAAAGGGTGCATTTTTCAAACGTGAGTGAGCAGTCAAATAAAACCCAGAAGACATTTTTTACTGCCAGCCTTTTATTGGTAGAGTGAAAACAACAGCACAGACTAGTTCTTGTAGCCGCAGCTGGCTCTGCGACCACGGGCTCTCTCGAACTTCCTGCCCTTGGAGCGGACATAGGGCCTGGAGAAAGACAAAAAAAAAAAGGGGGTTATAAAAAGAATAGTAGGGTAGCTCTTTTCTGTGAGACTGTGCAGCAGATATTTGAATGAAGCATTTCATAGCTGAGCACTTCTATCATCCTGTGATTCAGAATCCAAATATGTAGATTGATCAGCCCAGGAGCTTTATTTGTTTGGAACAAAATGCTGGGGTTTATTTTGTCTAGCACATTTCTCGTGGCACAGATTTATACGTTACACCAGCCTGACAGGCTTTAACGTGTTAAAGACAGGTTTCATTAACAGTAGCTAAATTCAGATGGACTGCGTCACTACTACAAAGCCTGCAGTCTTGCACACGTAAGGTCTATGTTATGAGTTACTGTGCATTTTCTTGTACAAAATTGTTTTGAACTTTCTCTGCACAATGTCTTCTGGTTTAAACTTACTGCAAGACTAATTTATAATAGTGTTTTTAATGTGTGAAATTCATCGTTTTACATTGACAAGCAACAGGACAAAACCCCCCCAACTCCTGTATGGGGTCAAACAGCACACCCTAATTTAATCAAGATACATGTGCCAGATCTATCACTTTTTAAAAAAAATAAAATCAGCTGATAAATTGATATAGGGTATTTGCCAAATCAAACACACCTTTAAAGGGTTGCATTTCAATTGGTAATCGAATCTCTTCTTAGGAGAGGAGTCAGAGAAACCACTACAGATGGAGTGTTTTGGATGTGTACTGATTATGTATTAAAGAATCAACAGTGCAACTACTGAGAATCCCTTCAGAGGTTTCCCACACATGCACTGTAGCCCTGGTAAAACACAACAGTGTTTATAGCAGTGAGAACTCTGATATTGATAATCTCCTTTTGTGAGCTACAGATGAGAAAGGGCTAGTTGGAGCAAGTGTAGACAATGGTCTCACTGATTCACTCAACAGTCCAGAATGTGTGTGTAACAAGCTTTAGTTAAAGGTTTAGTTGTTTACAACACCAACAACATTATTGGGTGTTCCCTTACTTGGTGTGGCTGTGAGGGGTTCCAGTGGCTTTTCCAAAGTGCCTGTACACCTCTCTGGCTTTACGGGGTCCTGGAAGACAAACCGATATTAAGAGTTATAAAAGTAGATACAAATGCTATATACCAGCCAACTTCATGATTAGTAGAAACTGTAAAAAGCTGTATTCCTGACTGCGAGAAAGGTGCTGGGAATTTTATCTATAAGACAGCATCAGGACTTATTCAGACACTGCTTTCCTAACTTTGGGAAATAAAATGTAAAATAAATGTATTGAACTAATATTTACGGGTAACAAAATTACATGACAGAGAGAAGCTGAGGGGTAGTTGTGTGGGCTTTTCAGCTGTGTTAACTCAATTGTTAACAGTTTGCAGTTATGTAAAGAAATATTTGCTAAATAAATCTGTCTGCAAAGCAGCTGTGAAGCACATCCAAACTGCTGACCCTTTGCTGTCAGCTTCTGCATCAGGGGTCTCAAACTCGCGGATCGCGGGCTGCATCCAGCCCCACCCCCTACTTCCTAAATTAGGACTTTTTGGCCCTGTAAGTTACTTTTTTGACATTTTGCTTTCCCCTCCAATTAAGAGGAGTTAGCAAAATGGCAAAAAAGTAACCTAAAGGGCCAAAAAGTCCTATATTTTTGGCATCAAATCGCAGACCGGAAGTAGGGGGCAGGGCCGGATGCAGCCCGCGAGTTTGAGACCCCTGTTCTACATGCTATGCTATCTCTCCCACTAGCAACCAGTGAACTGCTGCCGAGGAATGGCAAGGTAAACACAAAAGTGAATCAATGCACCAATATCAGGTCCAGCTTTTGAGTCAGGATGCAAACTGGACATCAGAATGATGTTTCCCTATCAGATATACTGAAAATCTGAAGAAATAAGAATGCAAACTGTACAGCAGACAACGTATAACAGACCCCAAAACTAATGTTTACACTCATTTCATGTAATTTTCTGGGGCTATTCTGAAAAAAATGATCTGTTTCAACAACTGACAACATGAATGTTCATTACAATACTGCAACAGCAGCACATCCAGGTTATCAGAGGTTATTTAAACTATGCAAAAAATTAAAACTAGATGTGAAAAAACATTTTATTCAACTAAAATAAATGCAAACACTACACATTTGGGGAAAAATAAGACTAACCAAAACTTTAACAAGAGAGGAAATGTACTCAGTTTTAATATCCGATTGTTAAAATTTGTTATCACAGTTTGCCTGATGAGGCTTTGGGCATGTTTATTGAGACTTTGCATGTCTACTGGGCTGTGAGTCAACTGCTTTCAAAAAGTTGTTTTTTTATTGTAATTCTATACTGATTATCCAAAATCTTAGTCCAGGCATACAATAAGACTAAACCCAACACTGAAACTAATAAAAACCTAAATAAATCTAAACATTGTCAAACAATAAAATCTAACCTGAAATAAACAAACCACTCTGGAAACAGAGTTAAAAACTCAATAAAACCTAATTAGAAAATGCAAAACTGTAACAACTGTCACAGATACCAGACCCCCTCCTCCTGTAACAATCAATATAAGTCACTAATAGTTGCACTGAAACCTGCACAGTATGATAATTGTGTTTAGTCAATCTTGCCTGTGAGCCATCTTTTAGGGTATCAAGTAACAACATGGCTCTTTTCAAAAATAGGAATCTGATTACTATAAGCTCTAACTCAACATGTTTAGTTACCTGACAGCAGCACTGTGCCATGTCCTTTGGGAGAAGCCAAAGCCAGCTGGTCGAAGGTCATCACCTGACCTCCTGCCTTCAGGATCCTGCGGCGGGCACCATCAGTAACCCTCAGAGCACAGATCTTTAGGACAACAAACAGGAGTTGAGGTCTAAACTGGATACAGCTTTACAATGTTGAAGAAGCAGTTAGTAAATGTATTTTCTTGGGGTGAACTTATAAAATATAAGGCTTACCTTGAGCTTGGGGATATCCTGAATCCTGACATCATCAGTGACTGTTCCCACAACGACGGCGATTTTGTTCTCACGGCCAGCGAGCTTCATCTTACGGATCTAGGGGGAAAAAAATGCAGTGATTTCAATGCATGATTACAGATCATTATCAAAATCAATAATCCAATGCTTTGCTTTACAGAATCTGTGTTTAAAGAAAAGTGTTTAAAGCTTAATAGAGAGATAGTAGAGATGCCCCAACTGAAAAAGAAGAAACATCCTCTATTTTCCCACAGAGGGGAAATTTAGGTGTAACAGCAGCCTCGTGGGCTCGACACACGGGGAGCGACAAACGACAGCGACAAATGGGTCGCATCGCCAGTGGGGTGAAACCGAACACACGGGAGGCGATAGCGACGGCAGCGTTGCGAATCGCGCTCTTGCGTCACTCGTGTCGCTTGTCTCCAAGAAATTTGATTGGCTATGAAATTGGAGGGATTCTGACATTTACAAAGCAGTCCGTGTCAGATAATAAAGATGAAGTGTCACAAGATTTTACTGGAACTGACAAATCAAAAAAAAAACAACAACCTTGGATTCATCCAATATTACAGACAAGGAAACAGCATGGTGAATATCATCATTTGATGGTGGACCTCAAGGCTGATCCAGATAAATTCAGAGCCTACTTTCGGCTGCCTTTTTTTGCGTGTCTTTGTAATCACCGCGTGAAGTGTCATACAATATTGGAAAGTCGGATACGGCTAAAATGATACTTTCCTCCATCTTTAAAGTTGTTGCAGACTGCAGCGTATAGCAGCCTCTCCACTCATTGGTCAGTCAATGAAATCCTCACTGATTGGTTTAAGTGCCAAGCGACAGCAACAAAAGTAGAACATTTTTCAACTTTGTGTAGCGTCGCCTGGTCGCGTGTGCATGTCTACATGTACGAGCTCGAAATTTCACATGCACAAATGTCGCCGGTCGCTTAGCTGGAGGAGGGCAAGCGATTGTCACCTCATCGCACAAGCTCTATATGAAATGAATGGAGAGCGAGCGACGTCGCTCACCGTGTAACGTGCCCTTCAGACCAAAATCGGCTGATTTTCCAGCACTGACCAGCCAGCCAGCTTCCTATAGAACTGACTGCGTTTCATGAATGCCCAATATGTTCACAGTACTAAGGGAAATTGGGAAGGGTTCACACGCACATTCACAGCCACACGCTGACATGTTGCTAGCATGGAATGTCCTTACTGTGAGTGAAAACGCAGAGTTCGCCGAACAGCAGCAAAACCATTTATAACAAACCTAATCAGAACTTATACACAAACATTTTATATAAGCTAAAGCAACCCAATAAGCCATAAGCCAGCAGGCTTAGTATGAGCAAAGGATCAAAGTTGCACAGTAAAATTATGAAGACGAGTAAAGCGAAAAAGGTCAACATCCTGCCATCTGGTGCACATATGCATACTGGACAATTATCTAAGTACCTGACATTTGTCTCATCACAAATGGTTTTGTTTGGCAAGGTAAAATCTGCCAGTTAAAGATGGGTGTTGTGTCTTGTTTTCAGTAAATTATTAGTGCCTCTTTCCAGTACCAGTGTGCCTTATTTTCAATGGTAATTTCCTGCAGTTTGGGGTAAATCATAAAGTAATAATAAAAATAAATTATTAAAAAGTAATTTTCTGTCTTAAATCATTTATTTTTGTTTATATATGCAGTCAATTGTAGTTCTAAGAAAACTGCCAGATCACACATGAAGAAAAATAAAATCAGAATCAGACAAAGAAATGGCAATTGGTGCATCGCTTATAAGTAAGAACACTAAATTAAGCCCAAATACACAGCCAAATTCACAACCTTAGAAAACCTCAAATAGCCCTTTTATATTTATTTCAAGTCCACCGCACAGTTCACTACATCAGGCCAGGGACGGTAAAGAGTAAAAATCTACAGCTTACTGTTATTAATACTTTAAAATAGATATCTTACATAACACAAAGTTACAATAAGAGCAAATGGGACAGTTGGTGTGAAAATCAAGGTCAGGGGAAGAGAAACTAACCAGGCGGGAGATGGCAATGGGGGGCCTGTTGGTCCTGCTCATGAACAGCCTCCTCAGGACGACCTTGTTGAAGGGAGCATTGGAGCGGCGGGCCAAGAACCTGTACAACTGTTAAAGGAAAAACACACCAGGGAGGTCAGGAAGAGCAGGGCTTAAGACTGTTTAGTAGTTAAAATGTACAAGCTCTCAACTCAGAACTTCACATGCCAAGCTAATAGAAATCAGGATTACATACCTTGACCAAGAGCCTCAGATAGATATCCTGGCTCTTTGGTTCCTTCCTGTGCACCTTACGGTCCTTGTTGTGTCTGATGTCGACTCCCTGGAGAGATCATAAACACATCCATATATTTAAAAAGTTAAACAGCACATATAAGCTTCACTAATAACACCTCATACATCGGACCTCAACTACTTATTTTTAAGCTCATCAAACAGAGCACACAGCAGAGTAACATTAATCTACGAGGACTATTTCACCACTAACACATACTACACAGGTCATACTCATGCACACAACAGGGGCCGGTACACACGTTGACACTTCGCAGCTAATTGCTAACTCTGAATGGCACAGCAACCAAGCCAATCGTGCCAAATACGGCAACGTTTGACCTTTCCAAACACACGCTAAAATTGGAGGTAGAATAAACTGTAATGTGAGATAATAACTGACATCTTTAGCCCATTTTAAAGTTGACTTATTGTCAACGCCAAAGCGCAAAGCGGCTGCCGATGTCCGCTCCAAAGAATGTAGGCTACTGCTAATTATATGATCAAATCACACGAAATCATGTCACGGCTGCGACACAAAGTATGTTTAAAACTTGCAAATGTTTTTATCTAAAACATCAGGTGGTTTATTTCAGAGGATGACCTCGGATAATCTGACTATCGTCTTTTACAAATTCTGCTAACAGGACCTACCATCTTGGACTCAGAGCGAAAAGGGAAAAGGAAGAGCCGAGGTCTCGCGATAAACTGTGCACTGAACTCTCGGAAGCCTGATTGGTTAGAGCGCATCCGTTTCCTGCCCCAGCAGCTCTGACGTTTAGAATGGCACCTCCAGTGGTAGATGCAGCAAGGGAGATTTTCTGGGGTTCATTTGGTGCTAATTTGGATTTAACAATACGGATTTCTACCAAGGAAAAAAATTAGGACATTAATAAAAATTTTTAGAAGGATATTATTTTTTAATCATGCATATTAACTTTATGGAATTTCAGAAAAAAGGTTTTTGTTTTATTTCGAACTATAAAATACCTTGTGTAGATGAAATTGGTTTTAGCAACAAAAGAATTATTTCTATTTAGCATATAAACATAGTTTTGCGTTAGAATAATGTGAGCTGACCTTATTCTTAATAAGGTCCTTCCTGAGCCTGACCAAAAACACCATAAACACTGTGCAATATAAAGTAATAGTTGTAGTGGACAATGGACAATATCAAGGTGCACTGTCACTTCATCTGTCAGACATTCCACATCTTCTTTGTCTTGTTGTACCTTAGTT
>VUQK01020823.1:33230-46988 GCA_015106715.1 Bujurquina vittata
AAAAGGCGGGGGGGGAAATTAAAAAATACAAACAAAAAGAAAAAAAGAAAAAGAAAAAAAAAAAAAAAAAAACTAATCAAAAAACTATTTGTTTGGGGTAACCTACCTTTAAAAAAAACAAACAAACATTTCCACTGTTGTCTCAATTCCTCTTTTCTTTCATTTTCCTCTTATCAACAGAAAGTTTGCAGATATAGAAGCAGCAAACCACCGGCTAGCATCTGCTCTTTATTTTAAGGAAGAGGACAAAGGTGTGTCCTCTCTGTCTTCACACAAACCAGACTCACCTGACCAGCCCGGTAATCCATCTCAAAGTGACTGTCCACAGAATGCAGATACAGAAGCCACCTCAAAGTCTATTAGTGTTTCCTCCGCTGACTTACATGAAACTCAATTAAATGAAAAAAGGAAGCAGAATGACTCAGGACATCTTTGGAAGCATCATCCCAAATCACAGTCCTCCACCTGGTCAGCTACAGCAAACAACCAGAGCCAGAGGAAGCAGGAAAAGGAGAGCAGAAGTTATAAACTGGTGGAAATGAAATCTTTAATCTCCCCAAAAGGTTCAGACTTGACCCACGGGGCAGAGCCATTTTGTTCTGAGTATTACAATGGTGAGAGTCAATCTAAGCCAGCCAACAACCAAGAAGACTCTGAGACTCCTACAAATGACTTCATTCAAAATATGGATGTCTCCCCCTCCTCCCCAGAGCTATCTCCACTGTCTCTTGACTCTTGTGATTTCTCCATTCAAATGTTCACAGACCTCTCGGCTTGTGCGCAGGCTCAGAAGAGCATCTCTGACTTCCCCGAGGGTCAGCTGACTGACATAATGGAGCTCTTTACTGTTGACAATAAGGATGCAGGTGACTGCACTGACATAGAAGCGTATTTTGAAAGTATTTGTGCATGCCAGGGTGATGATGTTATATTTGGAGAGCAGTCAGATAACTTCACCGAGGTGGATGAGCTCCACTGTGAAGGTGAGTATAGGTATGAATATGCATATGCAGACCAGGGATTGACGTCAAGCCACTTCCAAGGCAACCAGAGGAGCTCACCGACGCTGAGACAGAGTGCATACACAGAAGAGGAACAATTTAACAACTTTAAACTCTGTCAAAACACAGATAATCCCCAGAACCAGGTCCCCTCCTCGGTTGGCTATCACTATGACTTTGCACAGCTTCAGGCATACCAGTATTCTCAGGAGGCGAGCACCTGTATGCAGGTTAACTGTGACAATAACCTTCAGTTTACGCCATTTGAGGGAGTTGCTCAATCATTCTCTGCCCCGCTTAATAACCCTGAGCGCCGTCCCATACCAACACCACCTCAGGAGGATGACTGGCTGTTCACTGACATCCTAAAGGACAGGAAGTCTCCCAGCTACTAGGAACACATGGATGTTCTTAAAGAGGTCATGAATTAGACTCCAAAGTGATACATGGAAAGTTCTGAATGACTGCATCTTTGCTTTGTTGAAATTTAAAAGGCCATTCAAAATTTTTGTAACACCTCTAAAAATGTGTGTGTATATAAAATTTTGCCTTTACCAGATAATTGTCAGCTTGCTACAAGTACAGAAGTTCTGTGAATTATGCAGTCAAATCGAACAGGTTTGTTATCAACTCAAATATGTTTGAGGTAAAACTAACTTATAAAAACTGGAATGCATTGTGTTTTTTTTTTTGTCTGCAAATCCATAAATTATTACTCAGCAAAGTTTTTAAATTAAAGAATTTTAGGCTTGAATTAAGACATTTACACTCAGTGGTCATTTTATTAGGCACACCTTGCTAGTAATGGTTTGGACCTTTTTTGCCGCAGAACTGCCTTAATTCTTCATGGCATATATTCAACAAAGTGCTGGAAACCTTCCGCAGACGTTTTGGTCCATCTTGATATAACAATATAATGCACTTGCTGCAGATTTGTGGCCTGCACATCCATGGGTAGATCTCATGTTCCACCACATCCCAAAGGTGCTCTGTTGGATTGAGATCTGGCAACTGTGGAGGCCATTTGAGTGCAGTGAACTCCATCATGTTCAAGTAACCAGTTTGAGATGATTTGAGCTTTGTGACATGATATGCGATCCTGGTCAGCAAATAAATTCAGACAGGCTGTGATGTTTAAATGATACTCAGTCGGTACTAAGAGGCCAAAGTGTGCCAATAAATTATCTCTCACACCGTTAACCTGTTAATACAAGGCACTGGATGGATCCATAATTTTCATGTTGTTTACATCAAATTCTGACCCTCCTATGGGAATGTTGCAGGAGAAATCTTGACTCCTCAGACCAGGCAACAGTCTTCTGTCTAATTTTGGTCAGCCTGTGTGAACAGTAGCCTCAATTTCCTGTTTTTAGCTGACAGGAGTGGCACTTGGTGTGGTCTTCTACCCATCTGCTTCGAGGTTTGATGTGTTGTATGTTCAGGGAGATGCCACCTTGGCTATAATGACTGGAACTGGACTGCTTATTGGACTGGAAGCTGTCTGCTTCAAGGCAACATTCTTCTGTGACTTCTGACATTAACAAGGTATTTTGATCCCCAGCTCACTGGATATTGTACCGAATGAAGTGGCTGATCAGTGAAGATCACTTTTGTGATGGTTTAATGGCTTAAGTTACAGGTAGTATAAAAAAATATGAACACCAGTTTTTTTAAAAAAACAAAACATTTTGCTATTCCAAGGATGAATTTTGGATTTCCCCACACCAACTTTCACTTAAAAACTAAACTTAAGAAAACCAAAATCAAACATTAAGATTTTAGGCTCAAATTTTACTTGCTATTAAGTATTTTTGTGTGGTGGCTTTACTTTTGTTTCTTCATCATAAACCTATTCTGATGGATTGCATAATAACAGTGGAGTGTTATTATATATGGCTGGTCTGATAAACATTTAAATCTATGAATTTTTTTAAATTACTATGTAACTTTAACCTTAAAAATGTAATAAAGAATAAAGTAATAAACAGTGAAGTATTTGTGACATGCTGATCACCATATAATTGAATTCTTCTGGCATTTTCTCAGTAAAGAAATCTTACATTTATAAAAATGTTCAATAGATTTTTTTCCTACTGAAAACACATTTGAGATTGTGCCCTTACCAAGATGCTTCTAAATTATGAAAGCACCAGCCTTTGGACTACAAAACATTTGTCTGTTGCAGGTTTCAGATCAAGATCTACTCTACTACTACTATATTACCTTTTTATAAACATTTATTGGCTTGCAACGAAGGTTTGAACTAGCTATTCCAGGGGAACTCTCTTGGTCAAGCCCCCCCACCTCCCAAAAGCCACAAAGGTACCCATATTTTGTAATTTTACAGTACTTACCTGAGAGCTTAGTCCAAATGAATAAGTACATGCTGTACATAATTAGTCTAGTTTTCTCCTTTTTATACCAAACTTTAAATATGAGTGTGGCGTATGTTTAACATGTGAGAATGTCAATCTGTGCATTGATTACAGTGATGAGTATGAAACAGTAACACAGACTGTGATGTCACATATCCCTTAGATAAATAAAAAAAAATAGAAAAGAAAATTTCCCGTTGTCTGTGAGACGGGTGCATTTTGTTTAGTCTGCATGAGTCTTTAATGTTGAATATGTGTGTGTGTGTGTGTGTGTCAGCATGTCTAACCTGCATAACAAACCACAGAGACACAAAAGCTCAAAACCAACGACATATATTAAAGTTAACCCCAGTCAGATGTTTTATAATTACAGCATCATTAAAAAAAGAGGCTAAAACAATAAAACACATTTTCAAAATGTTTCCACAGTAGCCATAAACAAACAGAGAAAAATAAAATAACACCTTAGAGAAGCACCGGCCTCGTCTCTTGCTACAGGTAAACAGAGCTCATCTGCCCTCGTTCCAGCAGTTCAATCTGTTTGTCGTCAGATTTTGGTCTATTTGATTCAAATTTTTAATAACAGTGGAGTGAATAGTTCAGTGAGACAGCATCGTGATGTTGCGCCAGCTCATTTGGCTTAATGCTATGTCGGCCTTTTTGAGATAAACCACACTGTGGCAAAGCAGACGTAATGCACTGACAGTGTCTGTACTGATTTTATCTCTGTAAAGTAGGTAGTGTGTAAAGTGCAGCATTTACACAATATCTTAAAAAAACAACTTTAATCAAAACTCTTTGCATATTACTAAAATAAGAGCAACACATCACATACAGAAAAAAAATTTAAACCCTTTAATTGGGTGTTAAATATATGTCGTCAGTAGTCTTGCTTGACTCATATTTTCATTTCTTTCTGTCACTCACTGTGAATCATGGCATGGCAAAAAATAAAAGAAAATGCAGAAATACATGGGGTGACTGCAGAGTAATGCTTATTTTTTGTCAGTGCATCAGAGACATGTTAACTTAAACAGTGATGACAACCCTGATTACCGAAAACTACTGCAGTGGTCATGTGTGTAATCAATGATAATCTCCAACAGGATTACTGATCCTTTTCCATATAGTATAGACAATATAGTCCTATTCAGAATAATAAACACATTCAGAGCAACATTTACGATTTCAGCTATACGATCCATAGCTTCCTTTAGTTCTAATTTTCCCAAGTTAAAGCATCAGTGACATTCGTTCTGCTTTAAAGGAAAATTTGCCTTTTAGGAAATTTGCTTTCATTAGAAGAGCCGTGCCTTTCACAAGTCTGTTCATTTAATTCAAAACTACAGCCCACAGCTAGTTAGCTTAGCATTAAGGCTGAAAACCTGAAGGTAATAAAACTCACCTACCAGCACATAAAGCTTATACTTTAATGAATAATATCCAATTGGTTTGGTGCAACATTAAAACGTTATATGACAATATTGCTGAAAAAAGCAACTTCCTGCACTAAGGAAAAATATGCATTCCTCAACAGGTTAGTGAGTGGTCACTGGAGGTTGCTAGCTGTCCCAGAGAAGTTGCAAGCAGTTTAAATGGAAGACGTCGACTTGTCTGCAAACACTCGCCAACTACTTGTCAAGCAGCAGTAAAGACATGTTGCTGTCTTCCATACACACTGACCATGGGAGTAGTTTGCATAAGTGCAACCTTCCAGCGACCCAAGCAATCTCAAGGTTTTTGGTGCAGCACCCACTGTGCAACGGATTTCATCTGATGACAGCCACCAACTTCCAGTAACGATTTGGCAACCGATTGGGCGAATACACATTTTTCCTTAGTTAACAGGGCCTTTAACCCATCTGCTAGGCATGTGTGACTGAGGCCTCAGCTGACATGACGAAACAGAAACCTACATCAGAGATTAAAAAAAAAGAAGAAAAAAAAGGGAGTGTTTTACACTTATATCATTTGACGCTCCTTCGTCACAAAACTGATCAATCTGAGCGTGCCTACTCCAATCACAGGAGTGTTAGACATCTATAAGAATATAAATAATATAACAGTAAAATGAAACACTGCAAATAAGATGAGAGTAATGCTGCAGAAATTCATTAATCTTGTGATCTAATCATCATAAGAACAAGTGAAAAAATAAATACTGTACATGAACTCTTTATTGCTTCAGCTTGACACTCCCACTGTGCAATAAAGGAGATATGGAACTTACTTCAGCTTGTTGCCAGGGAAATTTACTGATTGGCTGGTATTCTTGGAGTTAAATATAGAAATGTAAACGATCGACCTTCTTATTTGTGCTCTAGCAGCTGGAATTCTAGCAGTGTAAAACGGACTCAGCAATCAAATTAAAAACATTTATAATCTCTGCATCACCAAGTGCTGCTGTAATTTTCCATCTGGGCTTCGTTCAGTGGTTTAATAAGGTAGGGCTCAATAGGATGCATATAGTAGAGAATCTATATTGCACTTAAAGCACATGGTAAATAAAAGAAGCAGTGAAAATGTAGCACCTTCCATCTGACCACATTGCTGTTTTTTCTGCAGATAATAAACAGATAGGAGTGTCAGGTTTCACATCATAGAGAGGCTGGTAGGTTTACTTTGCTACCTTTAGATACAGCCAGGCTAAATGTTTCCCATTTCCTGTTTCTTAAGCTAACGGGCTGTAGCTTTATAATTCAAAAAGACTGATATTAACCTCAGCAAGAAAAAAAATTCCCAAAAGGTTGAACCGTTTCTTTAGGCAGCATCTGCCAGTGAGTTAAGACACCTCCCTTTGTATTAACCTCAATGGACAGACTAAAAGTTGTGACAGGCATACCAGTGCAGCTGGAGGTCATAAACAAAACTATATAAAAGCTATAAAAAAGACTGTTTTTTAAAAAAATAGAAAATATGAAAATGGAGACGGTCTGAAGAAAAATCGGGCTTCACAGCAGGGTCACCACAGAGCATGTGTGAAATAATGTCATTTTGAGCTCACAGCGAGGATAAAAAAGAAAAGCAACTTTTGTTCTATTTGCCACTTGCTCCATAAAAAGCCATTTCTCTTTCCACGGTATTTTTGTTTTTAAATCAAACACTACTATTCTATGAAAATGCTTTGAGCCTGACACTCAGTTAATCTACAGTCTTCTACACAGGAACTGCGAGCAGAGGTTGGCTTTATTCTGCTCAAGATATGGTAGAAAATCCAAGCAGCCTCTACTACCGTCATCTACTTTATTCTACAGCTACTCTACGTTTACTACAAATTTATGTCCCTTTTCTCATCCATACGCCCACCATTTGGTTAAACGGAAAAGCTTTGATTAATAATTTACACAGTTATCCAGTAAAATCAACCTTACAGTGTACAAGATGCTTGTCAAAATAAAATGTAATGCCTTTATCAGTCTAAAACAAGAAAATAAAGACCATTTGTTCTGCTTTGGATAAAAAGATGAATGAATACAATCCTCCACAGGTTCTTTCGAGTTATGCTGCCATCAAAGACAATCTATAAATGTCTCTCTCTTTTTCTTTTGCTTCTTTTTTTTTTTTTTACACCAACAATAACGTTAACCAGAGAGGTCTTCCATGCAAATTCACCTCTGAGACCCGATGCTGAGACGCTGACAGAAACAAGTCTTAGCTGTTCTTTAAGCAACCCGGTTCAGCCTGACATCAGAGCCAGCATGAGCAGGAATATTCAGACTAACATGCCCCCACCCCCCACAAGACAGAAAACAAGCAGTGATCAATAACTTAAGTTCATATTTGATATAAATTATACAAATTCAAAATTTCTGATACAATATGTTAAGACTTTAAGTTAAAGAAACTATCTAATACTATCTACCGGCCTAACAACATACTGTTTCTAATCTATAGAAAAGAGTTGATGGTTCAATGCAGCGAGTATGTCTGCATTTGGCTGCTTTCAGTGCTTTGCGTCACTGTAATTGTGACGACTGATATGAAAATGATGTAATGCATCCCAGTTTCCTATCATTACCTAATATCAGTTACAAATTAAAATTTCTGTTAGGCTAACTTAGAAAAAGCGCACCACTGTGTTTAGATTATGACTATAATTTTGTTCCTTTGTGCCAAATTATTCCAAGTTTAAAAAGTTAACTCACACACATGTTGAATCCTCTGCTCCTTGTGTGTACCTGACTGCGCTTGCCGGCTATTTTGTGTGAACACAGATTGTCGTAACACCTTTCACCTTCCAGCAGCCCTGATACGTGTATTCAATCCAAATCAAATGTTTTGAAGTAACTCCTAATGTCAAACGTTTTAATGCTTAAAAAGCAGATTTAGTTTACTTTATGAGAAGTGCATTACTGAGGTGGTAATGTAGAAACTTCAAGTCTTTGTTGTTTTATAAAATTAAATCAATTCCAGTTGACTCTTTGTAAAATTTCATTTTGTACACATTTTCTGTACTTGTTGAGAAAAGAAAAATGAGGCAAAAGCTTAAAGAGCGTCACTATATCAGGGAAGCTGCTCTATATACCTGCCTGATATTTATCCTATATGGCATTTAATTTAAAACTAGTGTGTTGTGTGTGTGCCACGCCATCACCCCCGAGCAGCTGAGGCTCTGAGAGGCTGATGCTTGTGTGTGTGTGTGTGTGTGTGTGTGTGTGTGTGTGTGTGTGTGTGTGTGTGTGTGTGTGTGTGTGTGTGTTGTATGTAACCAAGCATGTCACTCTGTGTTGTTCACACTGTATGGTGGTGGAGGGTCCAGGCTATGTTCTGAGGACGGAGTCGGGGTTCCTGGGAGTCCAGAGGAGGGAGTCGGTGAAGCAGGGGGCTCTTCAGAATCGGAGTTCTCTAATGAAAGGTCATCAACCAACGCTCTGCGTCCTCGCATCGACAGAGGCAGCGCAGCACGCCTAAACAAAAAGAAAGTGGGAGTTAAAGTTTGTGTTTCATTCTTCAGCTGCTTAACTGTTTGGTTTATAAAATCCCAGAAAAAAAAGACATCTTCAGGGTACTTAATGCCACTGTAAAGAGCAAGGCTAGCTATGCTCTTCATAGCTCTTCATACAAATTATGCAAAACATGAAAACTTTTTATAGAATTTTTACGAAGAATCCTATTTTCCCCCAAACACAGAACTGTTTAAATATGCTATAGATGGGCAAAAAATATGAGCAAACTATCCATCACAGACGCAGTACTGTACATGTACTGCACATGTGCATAGAGCCTCCAGCTTTCCATCCACAGACAAAAACAAACACATACACACACACAAAACAACAGACAAACAAACAAGAACAAAAAATAATAATTAAAAGAACAATGACCTACGTATCTGGTCTTCATTCAGGGGTGCTGAGTTTTGCAGACAGATGGATAATGTGTCAGTGTTACATGGACAAAAATGGATGCAACAAAAGAGCAAAGTAAAGCAAATCATAACAAGTTAATGTGGTGTTAAAAAAAACGATGAAAACAACAATAAAGGAAGCCACAGAAAATACGTGCGCAAACACACAGACATTCACACTTACCTGAGCTGGTTGCGGAGGGAGGCGATTTCTCGCGTCATAGTCTGACTGCTGTCGGTGAGCTCCTCGAGCTCCCTCTGCAGCTTCCTCTTCTGGGCACTGGATCGGGAGTTCTCCTCCTCCACCTCCTCCAG
The DNA here is from genome assembly GCA_015106715.1 of Bujurquina vittata. Taxonomy (NCBI): domain Eukaryota; kingdom Metazoa; phylum Chordata; class Actinopteri; order Cichliformes; family Cichlidae; genus Bujurquina; species Bujurquina vittata. The sequence continues at coordinate 42,269 of VUQK01020823.1, forward strand.
CTGTCTCTTCAGCTGCTTCAGTCGGCCCATCGACTTATCCAGCTGCAGGTGAAGAGTAGGGCGGAGGAAGAGGAGGGATAGGACAGAGTGCAATACAGAGGTCGAGTTGAGACACAAGAGCACAGGAAAGAGGGGAACAAGAAGAAGGAGAAGGGACAGATATTTAAAAGGAGAGATTAGTCTGAGAACAGGAGGACTGATGGGGATCAGGAGTCAGATTAAACCTGGTAGATTATTCCGATGATGTTTTAGGAGGAGAGTCAATGGTTAAGGGTTGCTGTGGTTGAGGGATTTATATTTCGGGGTGGAACATGTTCTAACTTTCCATTGAACACACAGATGCCAATGCAGGATTAGGATTAGTGTGGACTGAGCCGGATAAATCACTCATTTTAGGATGATTTTTCAACACACTCTGTGCCCTCGGACACAATTAAAACAGCAAGCTTAGCTGACCTGATACCCATTAAATGATTATTTAATGCCTTGTTGCTGACCATGCTATTCTGAGTGTACTTAGATAAATGTGGTTGACCTGTATGGTGCGGTCAGGGTAAGGTTAATTTTCTCACCTGCTCTTTGTACTGATCTGCATGCCTCCTCTCATCTTCTGCCTGCAGAATCACTTCCTTCAGTTTCTTTTCTGTCTTCCGCATCAGTTTGTTGGCAATTGCTCGCTCCCTGTGGGACAGAAGGGGTCATTAGAACTGGGTTACATATACAGATGGGTTATAGCAACAGAAGACCACACCAGGTGCCACTCCTATCAGCCAGAACAGGAAACTGAGCACAGGCTAACTAAAATTGGATAACTGATTTCTGAACAGAAACAAAATCCTTAACTTTATGTGCAGCCAAAAACTGCAGTTTATCAAATGACCACTTGGGGCTGGCTCCAAAAGCAAGTCCCTGGGACAAAACTTTACATCTTAAATAAACACAATTACAGTCCAGTTGAGATGGCAAAGGACAAAATACTAAATTCTAGACTTCAAATGGTGTTGCAAACCTATGGGTGATTCCAGAGCAGCTTTTTCCATCTTTTATGTGCAGTTCGTGTTATAATACAATTTATTGCATGAATTATTTTTTAGCAGGTTAAAGTTTTGTGAAATGGAAGATATTTGTACTAATGCATGTTTCTGTTGCTCATACTGTCTCTCTTGTTCCAGCTGTTCCTCCATCGAATCAATTTTTGCCTCTAGGGCGGCGACACTCATCCTATGTTTGCCCCTCACTGCCCCCTCCATTTCCCCCAGGCGGGCCTTCAGCTCCTTGTTCTGCTTCTCCAGCTGCTCTCGAGTCACGTCTGCTTTCTGGGCCAAAGTTCTCTCTCCCTGCAGCTGCACAGTCAGAGTCTCCACCTGCAGCACACGCAGAGCAGTTGATGAGTGTGTGTGCTGACAGATTTAAAGTGTGTGACTAATACACTTGTGGAGAGAACATACCTGCAGAGCTGTCTTCCTTAGTCTCTCTGTCACCAGTTCAGAGTTGGTCTGCTCTTCTTCCAGCTCCTCTTCCAGCTGAGTGACTCGTGCCTCCAGCCTCCGCTTCTCTTCACTCAGTGCATTCCTAGACAAACACAATCTCAGCAACAACACCACATGTGCACATGCCAACCAAAAAAATAAACAAACTTAAATCAACAATGGGCATGAGAAATAAAGTCATACTAACTTTCCAGAACTGCTGCTGACCATCTCGTCTGAAATTTCATCTCTCTCCTGCTGAGCCTGTCGCTTCTGCCTCTCTGATACAGCAAGCTCCTGCATAAAGAAGTACATGCAGACAGAAAAGTCAGGAAAGCAAAGAGACTGCAAGATGTCTTCCCATTTCCATGGGATGACGTATGCACAGACATAATCACACATACCTCTGTAAGATGCAGGACCTCTGCTTCCAGTGTCTGTATTTTCTTCTCGCTGTCTTTTGATTGGGAGATCACATCATCTCGAGTCAACTTTGTCTCATCTAGCTCACGCAGAATCTCCTTCATTTGACCCTGACAATGATATTTTTAAATTAGGTACACTGAAGTTTCTAGAAAGCAGATGTTTACAAGGGTGTGTGGGTAGACGTCTGTTTTACCTGCAGCCTTCGAAGCTGCTTCATAGCCTCCTCTTTGCCACGGTTGGCTGTCTCCACCTGGGCCTCAGCTTCCTGAAGTTCTGCTTCCAGCTGCTTCTTGGATGACACAGACTGAGACCGCTGACTCCTCTCCTCCTCCAACTGGATCTCTAACTCTCTCACCTGGGATAAAAAAAAGAACATAAATAATCTAATTAACTTGGACAAAAACTAAAAGTCACACCAGCGGCACCAGTGCATTCCTCTCACATTCCCCAGCCTACCTGTTTGCTGAGGGCCCTCCTCTTCTCCTCTCCCTTCTCCTCGCTGGTGCTGATTTCCCTCTCAAACTGAGCCTTAAGCGCCTGCAGGGTGACCTCCAGCCTCAGTCTTGAGTTCTCCGCCTCCGCCAGCTCCTCCTCCAGCTCCTGTGTCTGTGAGCGCAGGTTCTGTGCTTCAGTTTCTAAGGTCCTCCGTGTCCGCTCCAGCTCATGGACCTGACGCAGAAGCACATAATACAGCGTGACTCATCAAGGACTGAGACAGAGAAATTGAAAAAAAAAAGAAAAAAAGGTTTAATTCTTACATTTTTGCCCACATCGTCCTGCTGGTTTACCAGCTGCTCCATTTCCAGACGGAGCTGCTTGTTGGCCCTCTCTAGCTCTTCTTTTTGGTCCTGAGCCTCCTACACACAGAAAGACAGACGATTTACTGTCACAGATGCAGATGCATGAAAAAACATTATGCGCCGTCTATCAAATTATTTACCTGCAAGGCTCGGGTCAGGGCTAGATATCTTGTTTCCTTTTCTCTACTGTCTGCTTCTGCTCTGTCCCTCTCTTCTGCTAGCCGAGCACTCACTGCCTTCTCCTCTGCCAGGCACTGATGGGGTCAAGGAGACAATGTTACTTCACATAAAAATGCCTGCAACCTGCATGTGTACATGAAAAGTGGTGTGTTTCTAACCTGGTCAAATTTCTTCTGCCTTTTTTCAAGGGCCGTGCAGTTCTGCCTCTCTCTCTGCAGGGCAATTGTCATGTCCTCTATTTCCTCCCTCAGTCGCTCCCTCTGTCTCTCGACTCTTTCTTTTTCCTCCTCCTTCTGTCGCTCTCTTTGAACGGCGCTGTCCAGCTCTCTCTGGAGCTTCCGGCGCATCTCATCTCCAGCTTCCACGGCAGTGTTAACCTCCTCTGACTGCTTACGAAGCTCTCCCAGCTGTGGAATTAAAGCAGAGATAAGGCTTATATTTAAGTCATCAGAGGTGGGAAGTAACAAAGTACAGATATTTTGTTACTGTACTTAAGTTGAATTTTCAGGTATGGGTACATTACACGAGTATTTATTTTTCTGTCAACAGCATTTTTGGTTAAAACCCCCCCAAAACAAAACAAAACAAAAACAAAACAAAAATAAACAGACCATAAAGGGGATAAGCTGTTGTAGTTTCAAATGCAACTTTCTAGCAGCTGAACAAATATCAGTAAACACACAAAGTGTGCAGTTTGTCACACAGTGTGTGTGCTAGATAAAGGTTCAGCTGCTGTATTTCCCAGCTAGAGAAAAGAACTTCACACAGAGATGGAGATGTTAGACAGGTAAAAACAAGGACTGCTCAGTAGCATCTGATAAACTAGAAATTTAAAGTATAAATCTATCTAATCTAATGTCCTAATTAGGGGTGGGCCATATCATATTGTTCACGATAATACCGGTAAAAAGATGTTGCCCGGGAAAATAAATTATATCATCATATGCAAATTTCATGGCGTAATTACGTCACCCCACCACGCAGCGGAATTTGCTCACATGGGTCATGCAGTGTTGCCAACTTTGTGACGTTGTTGCTAGATTTAGCAGCTTTTCAGACACCCCCCCCCCCCGAGTGTCTTTTTAGTTTATATTTGAGCAATTACTCATGTACATCTACAGCTGAACTGAAAAAAAGTGCCCGTGTGACTCAGAAATGCCTTTTTGTTTATAACTTTTGGGAAGAAAAAATATATCATATATATCGTATATCACCATTCAGCTAAAAAATATTGTGATATTGTTTTTGGTCCATATGGCCCACCCCTAGTCCTAATTTTTACATCAGATATTGGATCTGTATATGATGTGAAATTATGTATTTTCAAAATAAATCCTGCAAAACTAACTGAGGTACACTAACTTTATGTTATTCAAAGGTTGCATGAAAATACTGCAGTTTAGTGCAGGGTAAACAGGTCAGCTTGTCATATTGTGGTGAATTTACAGTAAAGCTCTGTATTGGACTGTTACACAGCAGCTGTGGAGTTCATGGTCAGAGTTAGGTTACATCAATTGCAGCAGTTGATGATGCTTAGATTCATACATTGAATTCAACCTTTATACCAACTTTATACTGTGTACAATAGAGAGTATAAACAGTATATGCTGTCAGTGTAGGGGATGGAATCAGCCAAGATAGCATGTGAAATACTGGGTTACATCTTCAGCTGTGTGGACGGGCTCGTCGTATGCCCTTCAAATAGTAGTGAGTAGGCCTAAAGTACTTCATATTGAAATTGTGTTTGTGAACATGTGGGCTGCTGTGCCAGTTTTACCAAACTTAAAAGCTACTGATACAGGCTCAGAACTGATACAGGCTCAGAGCTGATACAGGCTCTGAGCC
>VUQK01020823.1:53071-66207 GCA_015106715.1 Bujurquina vittata
GAGCGACCCTCCGCTCCTGTTTTTCAAATAAAAAAAAAAAAAAACCCCCCCCCCCCCCCCCCAAACACATACCGCTGTCTAAACTCTTGGAATGGGATTCGGTTCGGGAATCCTTGTCTGCAGATACGGATCCCCTCCAAAACACCGTTACATCTCAGCTGGTCTAAAACCAGGTGGGGTGACAGTTTACCAGCCTGAAGAAAAGACAGAAAAGAAAGAAACAAATGAGTAAAAAGAATCAGCAAGAAAAAAAAGGCTCATATCTCTTCTCTCTCTCATCCTGACCCCCTGGCTCACCCTCTTCTCGTGGTTGGGGATAATGCAGCGGAGGAAGTTGGGGTTGGTGTTCCTCAGTGTGGCCATCAGCTTGGTAAGAGACTCCTTATAGAGCTGACCAACAGTCCTAAACATTCCTTTCTTTGTCTTCAGTCCTGCTGCTCCAAATGTGACTGGCCCGCTGCTTTCTCCTGACGACACCTGGTCCAGACCCACAATCCTGTCCACTGGATGGAAACAGAGATAAGTGTCTCACTTTCAGCAGCATTTATCAATTAGCTATATATATATATATATATATATATATATATATATATATATATATATATATATATATATATATAAAAATACATTTTATATATATATAAAATGTATTTATTTAAACTTTAGCTACTTGACCCGAGTGAACAGGTTAATGCCATGACATAATGACCTCACACCTGGTTTCACATCTGCTCTGGACGAAGAGTAATATTAGATGGATATTGGCCTCCATTACTTTTAAAACCAAATCCATAACATCTATTTGCACAGCCAGCATAGTGCATATGTGCACACACACACACACACACACACACACACACACGTAATACACTGCATGTGCATTACAGGTAACGTTTTTCAAGCTCAGCCTGTTTACTCTGAACATGTCTGCACATGCATGGCTGCAATTCTGCCTGAAAAGACTATGATGATTTATTTTGTAATGTGTATGAAGCTGGTAATGCTAATAGATAATATCATACACAGGAGTAAAGAGCAGAAATATCTGCCTTTCAGTGCAGCAGATGTGCTCCCAATGCATCAGATGTCATCTCAACTAAGAAAAAAACATGTTGTAAATATGTCCTTGATAATTATGAGAAATTTCTAGTTGAACAATAAACCAAATATCTGCACTGATGAAACTATCCTATGCTATTTATGTCAGTTCTCTAAGACAATGCATTGTATCTCTACAGCTAATTCAGGATCACATTTCTGCATGTAAGTATGGTTTTATTTCTTTGTTGAGAGGCCATGCATGGTAACAAACATGGCCATAAATGTGTCAGTGAGCCAGTTGACTAATTTTAAATCATTTAATTGCACAGACCACTCTAAAGGTGATCCTGAATGTGGCTTTTGTGACTAATGAGGTGACATTTCTACAAACAAGGATTACTACGAGAATTACTATGAGTGAAAGAAGCATCATCACACAATCACAGCACTTTTACTAAAAGCCAAAACTTGGTGAAAGAGAAATGAGGGAGCAACACAAAAGCACAATGACAACATGATATAACTACGACAGTACCACACAAATATTCACTAAGGGGGGGATAGCAGAAAATGCACACGAAAATAAAAACTGGGAAGCGAGAAAACAACAGTGGCAGGAGTGAGGATTGTGAGGAGGTACAAAAACCTACTGTCCGAGCCATTAGTCTGTAGTGTGGCATAGGAGTCAAAGAAGTACACACGAGGGAGAGTTTGAATGTCTGTTCAGGAAGCATCAGGAGAGCACAGGGATTAAAATCAGAGGGAAGGAAAGGAGCCCAAAATGAGCACCAAAAGTGAAAAGAGCAGGCAAAAGAGAAGAAGACAAGAAGGAGGCAGGTAAGAAGATAAAGAGGAAGAAACAGCATGACAGAGGAGAAGAGAGAAATGCAGTCAAGTTAATACATTTTTGCACCAGAAAAGCTTAATTTATAACTGGCACGCTTTGAAAAAAAGTACTTCAGAGGAAAACATTTTGGTTTTTTAACTTCTGTACAAAATCCACGCATTAATTACAAAGTGTGTGAATCAGGTAGTCTCACCCTCCTTCCAAAGCTCTGAGACGAAATGATCAGATGACTGGTGGAGAAGAGATGCCACGTTGTCGTTCAGAGGATCCATGTTCTTTACTAACCAATCATTTGCCTTGTAGTCCACCTGTGGATGGAGAGGTCACATGGTAGAGATAAGAGCTGAGATGCCACATCACTGAAAAGGGAAAAGCAGCTTGTTTGAATGGGAAAGGATGGATTAAAAAAAAACAAAAAAAACAGGGATACCTTTCCAGCATAGTGAATAATGGAGAAGTCAGCTTCCCCACGTGGCTGCTTTGATTTGAAGAATTTTGGATGGCTGCCTTGCTCACCAGACACCTTCTCCACAAATGAGCGATCTGTGGCCCGAGGGAACCAGCACTCTTCATCCAGCAGGGCCAGAACACCAGGTGGGTTGGCCTGACATGGATGGAGAGGAATTTTTTAGAAAAAGTGGATTTTCCCCATTCAAAATGACAAAGTAATAAAGAACTGTGTGATACTGTTTGCCTGTATTAGTTCATCAGTGGATTTGTCAACAACCTGCTCTTAATTTAACTATAATTAAACTGGTGTCCTATAATCCTCATACAAAGCTCACTATTTGTATGGCAAGAACTTATCAGTTATCACCATCTAGTCTCATCTCATCACAGGTAAAATGTGTTTTATGTGTATGTACTGGTCTCTCGATGAGGTCAATGCAGGGCTGTAGGTCCAGGCCAAAGTCAATAAAGTTCCACTCGATGCCCTCTCGCTGGTACTCCTCCTGCTCCAGGATGAACATGGTGTGGTTGAAGAGCTGCTGCAGCTTCTCATTGGTGTAGTTGATGCACAGCTGCTCAAAGGAGTTGAGCTGCAGATGAAGAATTTAGAAAAGAACACAAAGATTCAATAATTCATGTAATAAAAAATGAGAAAGAACATGCACATGGTTGGATATAAGACATGACACTGTATACAATTCACACTACTAAACACCTATAATGCTGATCTATTCTCCATAAAAGAGATAGTGCTTAAAATATCCCTTACATTACATGTTTCACATTTTAAGAGCAAATCCCTCCCTTATTCTAGATTTGGTCAAACTACTTACTATACTGCATGATCGCATGAACACACCTGGAAGATCTCAAATCCAGCAATATCAAGGATGCCTATGAAGGAGGCTCCCTGTCTCTGTCTGCGGTCCAGAGCTCTGTTGATCCTGTGGACCAGCCATCTGAACAGACGCTCGTATGTTGCCTTTGCCAGGGCCTCCACAGCAAAGTCAGCCTAGGAGAAAAAGTCAGATTGCAGACAAACTCCAGAGGGACAAATGTTTATCTATTGGCACATATGCTTATTTTTGCATATAAGATCTTACTTGTTCTTTAGTCTGGGCTTTCTGCACATACTCTCGGCCTACTTTGATCCTCGGAGTGAGGATGGCCCGAGTGAACTCCAGCACATTGATGCCCAGCAGATGGCAGAGTTTTTGAGCAGCTGTGTTATCAGGCATGGACGCCTGGTCCTGGTTCTTCTCTTTCATGAAGGATATGTTCCCAAACTGGAGCACAGCAGAGATCACCTTCAGCATGGCTGAAAAGAGGTAAGACAGAGAGGGAGAAGGTGATTTATAGCAAGGATTGAATGTGGAAGACACAAACTACTTATTTTTTCCTCTATCTTCTTACACACTGATTCCTCGGGGGTGAAGCCCATAATAGCCATGGAGTCCATAGTCTGGGTGAAATTCTCTGAATCGCTCTGACCAGGAACAGGTATGGAGCCTCCACTGAGAAAGCGATACTGATCAGCAGTTCCTAAGAGCAAGTCCGCTAGAGAAGGTGAAACAGACAGTTTTATGTTGAAAAGACATAAATTACAGCAAGATTTAGACAACAGTTTACTAGCTGGTTTTACAAAAATAACATATGTGTTTAAAATGACACTTGGCTTTCACCCTTGTATTAACCTCTAGCTTCCTGTGATGCTCCACATAACAACTGGTAAAAGATGTGGAACGTCCTCTCATCCTTGGCCTGACGGGTGGCCCGGGACTTTTCAAGGAGGTCTGAATTTATATAGTTATGGACATATAAGACCTTTTTAAAGCAGTTTCTAGTACTGTATACATGTAACCCTTTATATAAACAGTTATATGAACACCAACAAGCAAGTATTTAAGTAAAATTCAGAAAGACTGTTTAAGTCTTCTGACACCACTCTGCTGTAAAGGCACGAGGAAGTCCACTTCGGCAAAAATGTGTGCATGGCCCTCTAAAAACATTTAACATTTCATAAAAGGATACAGGTTTCGATGTTGGCACCAACGATGTATCCCGCCACGTCAAAATTAATGCGAATGAATTTACCCTGAAAAAGCAGAAGAGGTGGTTTATGTTTCAGTCCATTTCTTCTCAAACTGGTGGTACCGGTGACCGAACTTTATCTATTCGATTAATGAATCTAGTCCACTCTTACAAATCTAGAGGAGTTATCGTTCTTGACGGTCTTCGCATTGCCGAAGGCCTCCAGTATGGGGTTGGCCTGCAGCAGCTGCCTCTCCAGCTCGCCCTGTGAAACAGAGGAGACATCTGATCAGACGAACCTCCAGCTAAGAGAGCTTCAAAGAAAGACCTCCATGGGGCCTCGGGACTAAAATGCACACTTTAACACTGCTCTGCTTAGAGGAAGTACGGCTCTGTTATATAAAATACAAAAAAATAAATAAAAAATGCATGACTCAGTCTTGAAGAGCAGTGACACATACTGATGCATTTTAGGGCCCAATATAGCATCCACAACACACTCCCCATTCCCAGTCATAAGAACAAATGATTCTCAACATAATTAAAATTATTTCCTCTCATTAACAATGTGTTATAAGGCCATCAATTATGTTGCACATTTGTTTATTATACATATTACAACTTCTTTTATTATTTATAATTTGATTTTTTTTTTAATCAACTTGGTTGAGAAGCACTGTTATACAGCAACATGTGAAGCTGCAGCTTGGCTACCAAATATCGGCTGATTTGAGCTAGCTGCAATGCATTATTGCAGTTGTCGCACTGCCAATGCAGCAGCTGACGATGCAGCAGCAGCCAGTGATAAGCATCAAAGGAGGTAGTTAGAGGAGATGGATATAAGGTAAAAACTATCAAAGAATGCCAGTCAGTCAACACAAAAGGCAGACGCACACAGAGAGAGCAGGAGGCCAGCCCTTTGATGGTGACAAAACACAGAGCAAACAATGTGTGCACTGCACACATTAACCAAGCCATATAGTTTAGCATGTACACTTCAAACGCTATACACACAAACAGCTGCAGCAACACCCACGCCCACACCCAAAACAGCACACCCACACCTGCTCACACACCAAAATCTGCACTCATTCAATTGCATCATGTTTGTTTTGTGTTATTAAAACCACATCTACAGCAGAAATACTTTGCAGTTCTACAAATACATAGGGCTTTTAAAAGTCGCATGGAATGGAAAACCAACCACCATGGAAAACCTACTGATTATAACAGTAGGAACTAAAATAAGCACCAAAACTAAAGACCAATAAGGCCAGGGGTTATTCAGATGAAAGAAAGGAAGACGATATGATTCTTACTATACAACAAGAGAATCATATCATGGCCTGTAAATATTCTACAGAAAAGTTTCACTTTTAAAGAGTGACTCCCCATGAATAAAAACCCATGTTTCATTTCATACTCACATACTGCATACTCTGGAGAATTGTGAGGAGTAAAAGGACGTTTTAGATGGGGAGGAGATTGGGTGGATGGGTAAACATATGGATGGATAAAAAAAACAAACAATAAAAAGACAAATAAGACAACAATCATAACAACAAACAAAAATACAGGAACTAGCAAAATCAAATATACAGATTAGGGATTCACTGTTAATGAGGAGCAATATCAGCAGTGACAGTTCATAGGTTTAAGGTTACTCTATTTGAGCCAGAATCACTGCAGAGTTCGTTAAGCAGAAAACAGGGCAGGGAAAAGCAAAGGGAAAGGCAGGACAGCAGGACAGCGTTAACTCACCCTGTTCACCATAGTACTGCCTCTTGTTAAGGACCGAGAACCATCCATCTGAACATGCAGGCAAGAGAGAAGGACAGTGCAGAAGGAAGAGAATGAAGGGAAACAAGTGCAGGAAGGAAGGTAAGAAATGATGCTCAGAAAATGCAGAGGGACAGCTGAGAGAAGAAGCCCACTTCAAGCTAAGATAAAATAACCTTGACTGCACCTATAGTTTCATAGAAAACCTGTCTAAAAATGTCTTACATTACCAATCAATAGGAAAGAAGAATAATAAGCGTGCCATTTCATGAACTTGGATGTTAACAATGCAGGATTTAACATATGGGTTTATAAGGAAGGTAGTTGAGTCAACATGATTGCTAGACATCAAGGATACACACAATGCATTTTGGTGAGTAAACATAATTTTGGTTAGTTCACAACTAAACTCCACAGCATACCTATCACCACTGAAAACTGCAGTGCAGTAGAGTCATAGTAAATGAGAAGTTGTTTTTAAGCTTTGGGCAGAGACATGCTAGCTGCTCCCACTTTGATTTTAGTCTTTCTAGACTAGCAGCCCCTGATTTTAGACATAAAATCAACTGTATGACATCAGTCCACATCAGTGGTTTCAATCTTCAGATTGCCAGTGAACCATTCCTTTAAATAAACACCAGTTGGCAACATTTCACACATGAAGCATGGAATATTCTGCCTTGATTGGTGATTTAGTGTTCAAGAACTGGCTTAATATGTGAACACATAAAACCACATTAGCAGAACAGCAATGACAACCTGAAACAGTTGTAACTGGGTTCATTTAAACTGTAAAAGGAGCTCTGGCATACAGTATTCAACATGCAGTCTTACTGATTTGACTCATCTTTTATTAGTTTCCCACAGGAATCCTTAGTTACTTCTTCACCCTCTCCTTCCTGTTATTCCCGTCCTATTTTATTCCTATGTTCCTATAAAGTCCGAATGTTGTCTTCTAGTTCTTCTTCTTCTGTTCATACTTCTGTTGCACTTCTGCTGTAACATACCTGCACAGCTTCCTTTTTCCTACCCGGAGTGCCGCCTTTATGGGAGGATGCGACATGAGCCAAATACTGGATAACTTTCTTAGTGTTCTCAGTTTTCCCAGCTCCGGACTCGCCTCTGAAATACAAACATAAAACTATGTAAGGAACACGGTAAATGGCACTGCTGGTCTAAATGTTCTGTCTTAGACATATGGTCTCAATTACGAATGGTATATATAATTTTTTTACACAGAGAGAATCCACCAGAACAAGTGGCCAAGCGCACGCTCGTCACAACAATAAACATAAGAGCCCATGCGGTGCATTCAAAGCCACGGGTCTAAACAGAAAGCAGGTGTGAGGGATATAGGCTGTGTTATCGTTGCTGCGTTTGGAGAATAATGAAGGAGAAAGAAGCAAAAATAACATCTGAAAGAAGCAGACGCCTCATTCCACATACACTTTGAGACTGACTCAAAATGAGCCTGATTTGGGAACCTTCACAATGACAGGAAGAGTGGCAGGAAGAAGAGCAGCATGGTAGGAATTGAGTCAAGCAAGCAAGCAGGTAGACAGATGATGGCTACACACAAACAGGAGGCTATAGTCACGCTATGGGGCTTAATGCTTTGTTCACACTCTGTGACCCATATTCAAAACTAGTATAAGGCAAGACCTGTCCTGGGCCCCTTTTTTAACAACTACAAAAAATACATACTGTATATCAAACAGAAACCCTCAAAGTAGCTAGATGGAAGAATTAGTCAGAAGCAAATTTCCTCAGCTGAGATTTTTGCAGAAAATATTAACCCACATATAGTTGTGAAAATATCACATTTTAAAAATCTTCTGATCTATATAAGATGGATTGGAGTGTTTTGATTTAGACCAACTCACATTTAGCAAGAAAATCCAAATGTATTAGTGCATGCAGGCCTCAAAACACCCAAATTAAAGCAAACGCACACTAAATATATACATGCAGAAAGACTTCAACAAACACAGCCTATGTGACCCCTAGAGAAATGCTCCTCGTGGCAAATGACAAAGCATTTACACAGAGACACACTGATGTCCTGCTGTGGGCTACTCACGTGCAGAGGATTGACTGATCTTCTCTGTCTGTGGGAGAGAAAACACATCACAAGGTTATGGGGGCAACATGGCAGCCTGCACAGAACAAATACAACACCGACCAGCAAAAGGTTTGGGTAAAATGAATCAAAATGAATTACATAAATGACATATGATTCCTTGAAATAAAACACTGTAGGGTGCTCCATGGGAGTGAAGAGGCTGTTTAAGGCATTAGCTGGCTCATGTTATACTAAACCTCCACCCCCGCTAACTGGGCATGAAGTGCTCTGGAAACCCATGTAGAGACTCATGCCTCATGTTTTGATGAGAGATAAATATTGTATGTGTTTGAATCTCTGACTGAGCCTTTTCTTTCAGCATGTCAGTCACTCCTTTAATAATAAGAACTGTAGAGTGAAGCTGGTCACCAGATGAACTGGTCTCTCCAGGCTGCCAACCACACAACACTGGTAGTCACTGGGTGGACACTGTTTGCAACACTGCTTGTGTTTGCTTTCAAGATTCCCACGCGTTCAGCCAGGAAGAATTCATACTGGTTGTACAGGTTGAATCACTGTGGTAACACACCTACCCAGGAGGAGGTGCGAGGTAATAACTTCTAGTTAAGAGTCTCATCTGCCCTGTCCTGTTATCTTGGGTAGTCACCCAAAGGCAGAAACATTGCTCAACCGACCCTCTCTGTCACATTTAATCTACTCAACATGACAGGCAGGCCATTGCAATTACATGTAAGATATGCAGTTAACCACAATGAATACAGAGATATATTACTGCCTCAACGGTTCTTTAAAAGGAGTGCCACTCTTGGAAATAGTTGTAAAAATACCATATCGTATATTTGTTTCAAGCTTTTGATAACAGCCAAGAATATACCACACCTTTAAACAACATTCAAAATGTGGTATAGCAGTCAAAGGTCACAGAGCACCATGGTCACAGTTAACTAAGGGTTAGAGGTCACAGATAGTGTTTAAGTACCTTGCAGCATGCTGCGATAGGCAGCCTCTGATATGGCGTAGATGTGCGGGGGCATCTCGTGGCGTTTTTTGCCCCTGTACATTTCCACAATGGACTCTGTGTAGATTGGCAGGTTCTTGTAAGGGTTCACCACCACACAGAAAAGCCCCGAATATGTCTGGAAAAACACACAGGACAGAGAGATTCACACTGACCTAAATATACATGGACGCTGTCAGGCCCAGCAGAATTTAACAGTCTCGCCCTCTTCTAGTCCTACTTTTTTTATAATCTATAATTCAAAAATCCAAATTTATATATATATAAAAAAACCTTAGAGCGATAACTGTTTTTGAAATCTGAAACATTTCTAAACTCTGACTCACTTGACTCAAGTGATTCAAGCCAGACTGCAGTAGACTGTCAAAAATTATATGTGCTGTGGGTGGCCTGTGTAATAACTGCAGTATTATGATCTTATTAAACTGTTGCTTTAGCAGAAAGCACAGAAGGGAAGCAATAATGGTGCCAAGATTGTATGGAGCATCCTCGATTACATATTATGACACAGAATATCTCATCCATATAGGGATGGCTTTGGGACTAACAGTAATTTGATAATAATAATCAAAAATAGAACCAAAGGTTTTTGAAGAATTCAAAGAAAAATTATGATATTTGTAAATGCAGCCAGTGACAACACAGTGCATCAACATCAGTAAAGCTCCCATGATGACTCCTACATAAGTGAAAGTCACACACACCTATCTTATCTAATATTATGATACACCCTTCTGAGCTATTCCAACAATGTCTCTCTGACTGTCCACCTCTTATAATGGAAGCATCTTCCATTATTCATTCCAGTAATAGGAAGTTCTGCATGCAATTAACTTAACTTTCTTCATGTTATTTCACTTTAATTGCACATGCTAGGTCACTGACATCTCTGGACTTTTGTGCACCGTTTTGTGCACCAGCAGAAACTGGATATGCCCCTATACCTGCCCCACACCCCCAACTTCGAAAACTGACTCCACACCGCTCTTAAGGCTGCATATCAGTTTACACAGGAGATGCTGCCGCAATCCGCATGTACGCAACATCCCAGACTTCATGTATGCAGCAAATGCTTCTTCTTGTTCATGCGTGCATGTATACACGTGATCTTTGTTGGACACATTGCTCTCATTTTATGCATGCATCGTTTCATGCACTCACATAGATCAGGCCAGAGTAGTATCGCTCTCTCAGGTTGTGCAGCACCGACGCTTCATTGAGGCAGGTGAGGTCAGCCATGTCCTCCACTTTGCTGAACCGTGGAGGGTTCATACGCTGTACCTCCTCCCTAGACAAGGTCACCCGCCGCTGGCTCTCTGTCAGCTCCACCTCCACCTCATCGCCGCGCTCCTCCCGGATGCTGGCAGACTGGATTGAATTTTAAAAAATGATGTAAATATGGACAGAGAGGCGTTTTCACCTTGTAGTTGAGATAAAAATGCACTTACTTGCTTAAGAAAAATATGTTCAAGCAAACTGTTTATTGGTTCAGAACGATGCACAAAATTCACCGTCTTGCATGTAAAAAAATGCTACTTGGCAGACTCAAAAACCACACAGAACAGCTTTCCAAACAGATGCCCCTTCTGATAAAAGTATCTTTGACTAAAAAAAAAGACTAAACTGTTAATCTGTTTCATGTATCAAGCAAGTTAAGCTGTTCAGCTTTCCATTCAACTCAGAAAAGAACAGAAAGCTATGCCTGCACATGAGGTAGCACTTCATTCAAATAGCTTGAAGTTTGCTTAAGAAAACTGTCAAAATGAATGTACACATTTACTACGCCACAGAAAAAACTCCTATTTACATTTTCAATAAAGCAAACATTGCAACTACATTTGAAAAAAAAATGTCAGAATCAGACCAAGTAAGCTTTGAGTATGAGTGTCATTGCATTTGACAGCAGACGAGAATTAACGGTGACAGATGAGAGCGGAGAGGACCTCCTTTGTCACGCTGCTGGTCTCGTGCTTGTTGGACAGGAAGTCGTGATCTCAAGCTCTGACCGTGTTACAGGACCCCACTCTGCTACATTTTATCCTCTCTTCTACTTGACATGCACAACACACAAAATGTGTGTGTTTGCATTCATGTGGGTGAATGTTAGTCACACTGAACTACAAGCTAAGAATATGAATATAGACGATAGTGTGCATGTCTTTCTGTGTGTGTCTGTGTGTGTTTGATCATGACTGTAAAATGAAGTCAGTGTCTCTGCAAAGGCCTCTTTAACATTAGGAGGCTGAAGGAGCGTATTGTTCTATTCATAGAGCTTTTTATGAAATGATTCCAGCAGAGACAGAGAGGCTCTGAGACAGGGCTTTAAATTCTTATGTCACTTCCTCGAACATGCACACTGCAAACTTGTTACAAGCATTATTCAAGTACCAAGGTGAATTGGGACAAGTAATACTATGAGAAGGGCTTGTGACCAAGGTTATTACAGTTAACTAAACAAGGTGTGAAAAAATATTTTAGTTAAGTGAACTAGAAATAAATTTAGAGCTGAAACAATACTGTCCTTGGAAAAAAATGTGTGTATATGTGTATCAAAAACTTGCTTAGTTTTTGCATGATTCAATGTAGTTAAATGTGTCAACACAACCATCAAGAGGCTTTTGTTTGTTTTACTGGAATGTCTACAAGACATTAATCGTTTTTTAACTGTAATACCTTTTCGGAACTTGTAAAAACTTGTCCCTGTTGAATACACCCACATTATAATTATAAAGAAAGTGAAACTAAACATTTTTAAAGAATAAAATCCAAACTGAAATGAGCAAATTTACTTTGAAAACTAAGTGGAACTGAAGTGAAAAACAAAGAAAATTTTAATTAAATGAAAAAAATACATAAAGTTATAAGAAAAAATATAAGGCTATAAAAACTCAGCTTGTTATAGTAATTATACCTAAACCCTGTGAGGTCTAAGTCTGTGAAGACCTCAACTCTACACTGTCACATGTACTTTTTCATTGTTCTCATAAGTCTTTGAAATCAGGGGGCAAAATAATAACCAATCAAGCCCTATGTCTGTCATAGTGACAAAAAAAATGACAGACACACACACACACACACAGACCCTATCCAGCTTTGCCTGACCTGTCTGACACACCTTTGACTAAGGGCACACACTCAGGGCAAATATTTCACAAGAGGATTAACCCTTAGACAGTGGAAAGAGGGCATGAGAGAACAAGTGAAACTTGTCAACAGTGTTTACATCCTGGGTGTTTCAAGGGAAATGTTTGTGTATTACATCTGCTGACAGCTTACCTCAAAGCCTTGTTTCTCTGACGGCACCCACACCAGCCTTTTAGCTGCCCAGTCGGCTTGGCTGGCAGCAGAGAACACAGAGGAGGAGTTGGAGTTGGGAGACCCTGGCCCCGTGCCTGATGACAGGAAGCGGGTGACATCATTGGCACCGCCCCCCGTTGGCCTGGACATGGTACTTCTGGCACTTGGTAAGGAAAGAATGAGCGATGAAAAAACAAGGACAATAAAAAGTAAACCCCTGCTAAGCCGTTTCTTGCACAGGCCTACAAACTGGAGTTCTGTGGAGGATATGAAGGACTGTCGGACTGTGATACTGATGCGACTCTGTGCCAAGACATCACACACTTGATGTGCACCCAACCACACACCCACATATATAGGAAGGGCAGTAGTAGCACGCGAGCCATATCCAGCCGAGTTCTGGCCAGGGATGGCCTAATTGAAAGACACAGCAAATCAAGGAGAAGACAAAAATGAAATAAAGACAGAGAGATGGCTGGGTGGAGGGGTGGAGGAACAGCGAGCTACGTCAATCCACTGAGTAAACTGACATGACAGTGGGGGGGGGGGGGGGGGGGGGGGGGGGGGGGGAGGAAAAAAACAAGCGCTGG
>VUQK01020826.1:1920-19046 GCA_015106715.1 Bujurquina vittata
CAAACCAGATGGTTTTGATGCTGCAGGATGCTGTGGTAGCCATGCTGGTTAAGTGTGCCTTGGATTTTGAATAAATCACCAACAGTGTCACCAGCAAAGCCCCCCCCCCCCACACACACACACGCACACATCACAGTTCCTCCTGCATACTTCACGGTGGGAACTACACATGTAGGAACCATTCGCTCACCTTCTCTGCATCTTACAATGACATGATGTTTGGAACCAAAAATCTCAAATTTGGACTCCTCAGACCAAAGGACAGATTCCCACTGGTCGGATGTCCATTCCTTGTGTTCCTTGGCCCGAGCCATTCTCTTCCTCTTGTTCTTCCCTAAAAGTGGCTTCTTTGCAGCAATTCAACCATAAAGTCCAAATTCACACAGTCTTCCCTGAAGATTTGATGTGGACACGTGTGTGCTACCTGAACTCTGTGAAGTATTTAGGTGGACTCTTAGTTGAGTTGTTCTTGCCACAATATGGATCAGAACATTACTCAAATAGGGCTATTCACTGTATACCAACTCTACCTCTTCACAACACAACTGATGGTGTCAAACACATCTTTCATCTTTGAAGAATTTAAAATATGAAACATATTTTGATTTGTTTAACACTTTGAAGTTCACTTCATGATTCCTTATGTGTTCCTTCATCGTCTGGATGACTTCAGTATTAATTTACAATGTAGGATATATATATATATATATATATATATATATGATTTTACACATGGCGGAACGTTGTGTCGCTTCTCATCAGGAATCTAGACGGACGTTTATTTCAGACGGACCAAAACATCTCTAGGAAAGTTGACGTGGACGTGTTTGTTTACCATGGCTGATACAAAAGTAGAAATTTCAGCTGATAGCTCCACTGCAGCACAAAATTTAAATGCGGCTTCACAGCCGAACAATCCGCTGTCGAGGAAGCTGAATAAAATATTAGAGACCAGACTTGACAATGACAAGGTAAGTCGGAAGAGGTTAGCCTCTTGCTAGTTGGCTAACTAGCTGAATGTGTAAATTAAACAAGTCGCGTTTAAATCAGCTGTTTATTATTACTGTGAGGAGTTAAACATTTTTAGGCGACAGCTGCTCCTCTGACGATCCTAAAGCCCATTAACAACATTGGTTAAATCTCTGCACCTGTTCAACCTGTTCAACATTTAGCATGTTACTCCGTTCATTCACTCTTGTTGCTTCCAAAAAAAAAACTCTTGTTGCGCCACCAGAATCAATTTTCAAGAAAAAAAAACCACTGGTTATTTAGCCCAAAGCTGATAAAAGGAAACACACGCTTCAAATGGGAAAATGTAGGCCACAAAAAATATTCCAACACTTCTTAGCTCAGTTCTGGATAAAGGGTTTGTGCGCAGGAGCAGCAGATACTGCAGTTGTGACAGCACTGCAGCCGACAGTCATTATAATGTTGATTTCTTTTTCTTTGTTTTGTGCTTTCAGGAGATGCTTGAGGCTCTGAAGGCGCTGTCCGTGTTCTTCACTGAAAACAGTTTGCGCACCAGGAGAAATCTGCGCGGGGATATAGAGAGGCGAAGTCTGGCGATCAACGAGGAGTTTGCGCGTATATTTAAAGAAGTAAAAGAGGTGACACAGAGTTTTATTATTATTATTAACGACAGAGGTGGCAAAAGTGCAAACTACTTAAGCAGGAGTACAAATACTTGTTTAAAAATACTCTGGTAAAAGCTGAAGTAGTGGTTCAACTTCTTTACGCAAGCAATAGTAAAAAAGTACAGGCTCTGAAATGTACTCAAAGTAAGAAAGTAAAAGCAGCTCTTTGGAGGACGTTTCTACCAGCTTCTAAGCATCAGCAGCTTTGATTCAAACTCATTTCTGCTACACTGATGTAACCTGTAACTCTGACCATGAACTCAGCCTCTGTGCACCAGTCCAACACAGAGCTTTACTGTAAATACAGTACAGCAAACTAACCTGATTATCACGCACTGAACTGCAGTATTTTCATACAATCTTTGATTTACACAAAGTTAGCATACCAGTTTGTTTTGCAGTTCTAACCTCTAACTCTAACCTCTCTTCATTCTCTCCTGTCCTCTTTCTTACATCTTTCTCCATCTGAGTGAAGTTATCGCTCATTCATTTCTCTCCCTAGAAACACAGCAGCTGTTCTTTTAGCTCGCAGACACACTGTGTGACAACCTGCACACACTTTTTGTGTTTGCTGATATTTGTTGAGCATTTAGAAACATTGCATTTACCTGCAACACATCACACTCCCTTTATTTTCGCTCCTCTTCTGTAGCGTTAGCTGAAGTACCGTGACCACACCTTACCGAATCAATCCGGCCCCCTGTAACCCCTGATTATAGCGTTATAAATGATACATAAATTATATGGTTTTGCCTCTTTAATCTCTTTGAATGCGATAAGGCCCGGTGATGGAGAATACGCCAGTAGGATTGCCACT
Source organism: Bujurquina vittata (assembly GCA_015106715.1). Taxonomy (NCBI): domain Eukaryota; kingdom Metazoa; phylum Chordata; class Actinopteri; order Cichliformes; family Cichlidae; genus Bujurquina; species Bujurquina vittata. Next base: position 4,372 of record VUQK01020826.1, read on the forward strand.
TATGTGTTATTGTTCCTCCATGTAGGCTCCGTTTGATTTGATGTCTGAAGGCGCAGTGACCGGAAATAAAAGTTTTCCTCGAATGTCTTAAACCTAAAATAACGAGTCTGTTTGAAAATGTGAGGAGTAGAAAGTACAGATAAACACAGTTCTTTCTAAAAAATAGCAACATTGTTTAGGTCGTGCATTTCAGAGTGTGATAAAAGGGTGAAGGACTGAAGGAAACATATAACCTGAGATTCCTTCAGTCTGCTTCCAGTTTATTTAGACATTTATAGTCTTTTCCTACTTGATATTTTGTCCAGAAAAAGTACGAGTCCTTACTTTTGCAGTTCTGTGTGCCAGTATAATTTCAAAACTAATTCATGAATGTTATTAAAGCTGCAGCAGGGGTGAAGAATGCCAGCATTCAAACACAGACAGCTCTTAGCCAGCTCTTCCCTCCATTCTAAGCCCCTCACACCAGAAAAGTGCAGATATATGCATGCTTCGAATGCACCATAACTAAGTTAACACGGACTTCAGGTCTCAAACTAATGATGTACCGATTCCGTTTTTTCCTTTTTTGATGCAACACTGATACCTATCTGACACTGTTGTTATTTTAATAAGCTGCATTCCTTACTTTGAGGAAGAGACTGGGTACAATTTCATTTTTTGATTAAAGAAAGACACATCCTGCTCAATATAACCTTATAACCTTTTATTCTCCAAATCTTATTTCCACCAGTCTCATTTCAGCTCAGTGTGAGAGTCTTTACTGCAGACTGCTGTCATCTGTGGTCATGCTTGATTCTGCTTTCCCTGCTCTGTTACACTGCGAGTGCACCACCTCACATACGCACACCATGCTGAGAGGAGCTAAGAAGATACAGATAAATGGCTCCCAGCAAGTATTATAGTAAACATGAGAAGATTAAAGAGTAAAGAGAAGTCTTGAGGGCAGCCATGCCCAAAATTCAGCCCACTGTGGCCCACTTTGACATGTAAAAACCGTCTGCGGTGCACATAAACTTGTTCACAAGTATTTTCTTATTTCATGAATTAATTTTGATCTTTCATTTTGTTTACTTGTTGAACTTGAGTCTCTATCGACAGCTCTACTTTTCTAAATTAAATTCTTTCCAATGAATTTCAGGTTCAGGATCATAGATGGACCAGAAAACAAAGAATAATGTTAAGTTAGTAATTTTTAAATCCCATGGTTTTGTTTCATCAGTTTCATTTCTTTTCAAAATGTAAATATTTCATGGCAATTTTTAAAATAAATGATAAAACCCGAGTAAAATACTTAAAATGTAACTGGAACATCTGTTTGATTTTGTAGCCTAAAGGATTATTTTATCCTTTAAAGTCTTGAATCAGCTTTGAACCTGTAGACGTAAGTCATATAAAAGTTTAAAGATTCTGTTTGTAAAGTTATAAATTTTATGTATTCCAATGTTTCTATGTTTTTAAAGTTTTAAAATCAAAGAAGAAATAACGATTTCAGGTAACTGGAGCTTTTTTTAATGTGTTTGACGTCTTAAGGTCACAGTACCTTTGCGGGCCGTGGCCCGTCCTTTAGGAATTTCTGCTTTAGGGAAAGCATGTCGGACCTTTTCAATTATGTCAACTGATTTGAGCACAGTTATCAGTTAAGTCAAAAACTTTGTGACCTTCCTCCAAAGTCCTGACGTTGAGCTTCCTCCATGCGATGGTGCCTCTCCCATTCGAAACTGGTGCACTGTAGCTGATCGGTGGTGTTTTAAACTAAGAACAACATCGAAGTGAATTAAATCGATTAGCCTCTTAGATCATCTGTTGTCACAACACCATCAGGCTGTTATCTAATTCAAATATCAGATTGGTGCATTCCTAATTTGAAAGCGATATCAATGGTACTTCCTACAGGCACTTTATCTCTCTTTATACAACTCACCTGATCTTGTATTCATTGTCACTCGTCACCGTCTAGACTTTCAGAAGCCTCAAAGAGCCTAGAGGATGTGCAAATGTCTCGTGATCTCTTAAACCATTTCAATAATGATAATTTTTGTCCAGTGACACAAAAATGTGTTGGCTGCTTTAGAACGATTGTCACAGCAATCTGTAGTTCCACTTGTCTTTGAGTTTTTAAATGTGAGCAGGGTGTAACTGCTGTTGTAACTGAGATTTCACACAATCTGCAGGAGCTGGAAAGTGTTCACGAGGATGTCCAGGACATGAGTGCATGTTGTGAAGAAATGACCAACAGATTAAAGGTACGTCAATCAGCTCAACACGTTCAACGAGCCGTGATCTAGTATATTCTTATCATTAAATATCATGTCTTTTAAAAATATGGTAATACCTCTTCCACAGGCAGCGAAAGAGCAAACACAGGACCTCATAGTGAAAACCAACAAGCTGCGAGGAGAAAAGTGAGTAGATTCTGTTTGGATGCGCACAGATGTCAGCTGTAAAACCTGATATAGTGTATAGTTACAATGATTTTGAAATAAGATGCATGGGGAGAGTCAGTGGTGAAACATCCTTTAGAATAAACGAGAAAGAGAAAATTTAGTCGCACTCCTATAATTTCTACTTACTGGCTGACTGACAGTCTTCATATCCTTTGATGATGAGTTTTTATTGTACCCAGTTTGTTTGAAAATTGACCGTGCAGAATACATTCCTGTTTTCCAGGATTTGCCTCGTACTGCCCAAGAGATTTCTCAATTTAACGGGAACATGCTAATTAAAAAAAAAAAACAGTATAAAATGAAATGCTCTACAGATTGTTTACAATATAGGTTGGATAGATTTGGGGCAGAAAAGGAGAAACTGGAAAACACGTCTTTAGCTTTGATGAGCAGTGATTAATGATTCGTGAGGCTAATTTATATTTCTTCAGCAGTTGTCTGTTTGCATTAGTAGGCAACCATCATCAATTATGTTGTTGTTTTTATTTTGTTTGATTTTATTGGCCTTAAAATAAGCATCAAATTAGCTGCTATTTATCTTGCACTAGACTTCAGAAATAGACTAAAAGAAGCCAGATACTCTAAAATAAATCTGATTGTTTTGAATCCAGCAAAAAGCATCTGTGGGGTAAGTGGGGTACGCCAGTTTTACTTGGCTAGAATTCTCAGAAGTAGAAACGTCTGGCCAATCGTACAATTTTAGGCCCGTTGTTCTCATTACTTGCTTAAAACTTGCCTAAAATAACTGAAGTGAATTATTGAAAATATGTGCCAGTTGAGCTGACTTTACACCTAAAGGGTTTATACCTCTGTAACACCTCTGTATCACCTCTACAATGTTCTCATTCATTCATTCACAAACGAGGGCATTGGGAATCAAACCCAGACTACTACCATCTGTCTTCCAGCTGTCCTACTTACTCCAGTGTTACAGTTTTGATATCCTCATCTATGTGGGGCTCAGCTCGGTCCTGAGTGACCTGGTGGATTATACTACACTACAGCTCACCAACCTACACAAGTTATCTCGGTGGGCCCTGGTAGTGGTGTATGTGAACAGTTATGATCCCAGATTTAGACACTCAGGAGCGACAAGTTCTCTGAGCATCACCGATGAATGAAATCATTCGTAAACAAACTCATAAAGGTGGAGTTGTGTTAATTGTGTTGTTTATATGTCAGATTGTTAAGGCTCTGTCTTAAAAAAACATGTTTTTTTGGCAAAATATAACCTTAATGATATTATTGCGCATAAAAATGTAAATGAACTGCACAACTCCTGAAAGCAGTTTGGTGATTTGATACCTATGATAATTTGCTACATTGTAACTAAATGTCTTGCTGTTGGTGCAGCACCAGATTTTGTAAAACAAACAGTTTTCTCAGACTGTGTCTCCTTAATTTAGCTTCATTTTGAATGGAACTGTAAAATAACTAACTCTAAGATTCAGAAGAACAAGAACAATATTAAGAATCATTCACAATCTTGCACGTAATATGAATTTCAAGACAAGATCAAAGATCAGAGTTTTTGCTGTGCACTCTTTCATCTAATTGAAGCCAGCCTCTTACTGGAGAGCAGCCATCACTACGTTCCTGCGTGTGCGCGTGTGTGTGTGTGTGTGTACATTAAGATGTGCTGACAGCACATATTAAAACCTATCAGATATGCAGATCCGGTACAACTCATGATGTAGAGTCAGAGTGAAGACACACAGAGTGTATCTTGGGTCCTCTCTTACAGCTCTTGGAATACTGATGGATTTTATTTTTGGTTGAAAACCTCCCAAATTTTTTTCTTTTTTATCTAGGTTTCATTAATCTATGAATTTGGCCACAAGAGTGCTGGCAGCAACACAAAAATCCCCCCCACCCAAATTCTCTTGGCTGAAAGCTGAGGATTCGGGTGGGGTTCATTAACATGTGTGCCAGATGTGACCTTAGCGCTCGGTGACCTTCTGAGTTGACATGGAGGCAGGGGTAGAGATAATGTAGATTTCTGGCAAAAGACATTGCTGACAGCTATGATGTACTGCGGCAATTCCATGCTCCACTGGCACAACTTCAGGACCTCCCAGACAAAAAGGTGACATGGGAGTGGCGGCAGCAAGATTGAAGAGGAAGGAGATGAGTTCAGAGACCGAGAGCTATGAAAGACACCGGTGGGGATAAAGCCAACAGTGAGCACGTGCAGGCAGTTTTTTTTTTTAAAACAATGTGTCGCCTTGTGCGTTTGGTCCTGTTGAAGGTGAGCAGTCAGAGGTTTTACAAGAATGCCCTTCTGTGTGGCCCCTTGCCTTGTCTTTTTCTTTTCGTAGCGGTCCCATTGGGACCTGCTGTCTGTCTGTGTGACATTTTCATTTGCAGAAGCACAATGACCCCACAACCAGATTGGATGGTGTGTGCACGCTGGGCTCTGACCTTGTCTTTAGCAATTTTGTCCCAGAAGAGCTGCCAAGGGAAGTGTGCAGTCAGGCTGTCTTCCTTCAGCCACCCAGCAGTCAGCTCACTGCACCTCCCCACTCCACTCTTCTTCGTCCGATCTATTTCAGGTCACACAAGCCTCTGCAGTCCCGAGACACCTCTTCTTCTTTTTTTTTTTTGTTTTGTCCTGTTGACACTTATTATAGCAATGCTGCATTTGTTGCGCAATCCCGCATGTTTTGCTTATAGGGCAGCTTTACTGAGAGAGGGTAATCATTTTCAAAGGTCTGCAGATGCTCCAAAATTGTATTTCCTTGGCTGTGGAGGCATATCCTCTACTGTTTGCCGTCTTATCTGCTGGTGGCACTGTGTCATTTGTCAACACTAATGAAATGGAAGACAACAGCAGATCGCTTACAGTGTGCAGAAGCAAAGGTGGGAGCAGAGAGCTCCTTTGTTTCGAGCTGGTTCTGTTCAGAGATGCTGTCAGCAGGCGCGCATTAGGCTGATGTGTTGTGTGCTGTTCCATAATGAAATGTAATGCTACCCACCTGTACTGCTTTGTGTGATCACTGCATTTGTGTGACATGTCATGATGTTAAACAAGTTTAGACGTCTCACGAACAGATGTTTCCACGTGACCTCGTGAGCCAGTGCCGAAGGGGGTGAACTGCTGGGGTATCTCTCCAGCGATTTAGTGAGACGCTCACACTTTAGATTTACCTGCATTTAGGCTGTGGCAGCAACTCATTAACCACAGTAATTCCTCAAGGGTGTGATGAATGATCAAATATGGAGCCAAAAATGGAGAATACATGCTCTCAGTGTGTCGTCCGTGCAGGTCATTAATAAATACAAGAGTGCTGAAACCCCTTAGAGAACAATCAGGGACATCAATGACAGCCCGTGTAAAATGACACTTGAGCGTTATTAAGACTCAGCCTGCTGCTAATGAGGACATGACTGTGAGGATGCCTTTGTGCTTTCTGATGTAAATGCGTGCTCTCTGTGATCACTGGCACATGGCTAACAGCCCTGCAAATGCCAAATTTCCCTGCAGTTCTTTGAAACGGCCCCTGATAGACGCTAATGCATAATCGACCTACATGCTTCTGAACTCATGAGACAATTGGACATTTGCTTGTTAAACAGAGCAGTCGCTGTTTTAATTTTTTTTTCACTCTGCATTCTTATCAGTCAGTTTTCCAATTAAGCAACAATATAAATCTTTTCAAATACGTCACCTCGCATAAAAAGCAAGCGGAATCGGTAAATGCTGCTCCGTGATCAGGCTGTCAGTTTTTATAAACTCGGTGCAGCACTGTGCGCTCGGCACTGCGAGGTAATTAAGAAAGTACTGACAGGGCTGTTTATGAGCTTGCGCTGTGTTATATTGCTCAAACAATTTCCGTGCTTGAACAGACAGAATCAATCGGCCTTATTGGGAAATCTGAGCACACACGGGGAGACCAGCGAAGACACAGACTGCCACTTGTTTTCATCGCCTCGTGTAACTCAGATCTAATTCAATTTTGAACATGTTGGATATTGTTATGAACAAAGTTAAAATATTGACTTAATTTTCCTCTGAACCACTAGCCCGTAGTCTCCAGTCATACTTACAGTGTGCTGTTTCCGATTCACTCAAGTACTTTGCCTCTCTCTGGTATTCAGTAATTGCAGTCTTGAGAAGAATGTGTCATGTCCTGACAGCACTGTAGAAAATGATCCTCCTGCTCCACTGTTGCTTTGCTCTTGTTCGGTTCGTAAGAGAGCTCCCGCGATCCCCCCCCCCCTCACCTTGTACAGCCTCTTTGTTGTGATTTACATCCTGGAGGAACAGGTCTGTCATTCCTGGCCTGGATGTGAGGGGGCATTTCTTATCTTGTGTCTGTCAGGTTCAGCATCTCCAAAGTGGCGCCTTAGGACGAAACTCGTTTAGTGTTTACAGTTGAAAGTTAAGTAAGCAATAAGTACCCATAATAACAACTGGAAATAAACACGAGGGCTTCTTTGTTGCCTTTCAGAAATGGCAAATTTTTTCTTTTCTTTGTTGTTGCGCATTAATCTTTTTCTTTTCTCCCATTGTGAGGATAATAACTCAAGCACCTTAAATGATAGAAATTCCATGTTAATACCACAGGATCTGACTGTAGAACAGATGATCCAATTAGATTTTTGTCAAAGCCTGCTGCATAAATTTGCATATTAGAGATAAAATCGTTTTTTCTTCAGACAGCTATTGCTCCTCACCCTAAACGAGTTTACAGATTTTTGAATTAATAGTGAGCGCGTGTTGTGTGAAGACGAGCTCGTTCACTTTCTCTCTGTTTATTTAATGACCTTGTTAGTGGAGCTTGTTATTTTTGGTGGGATTTCAGTGTTTGAGTGCCTCTTGTTTTAATTTATCTTGCAGCAGCGTAGTGGATTTTCTTTTACTCCGGGCAATTATCATTCCATTTTCCTCTTTCTGTGCAATGTTGTGCAGGTACTTCTGATACAAAATATTGCACTAAATATTTCACTATTGATGTCCATAACAGTCTAATCAGGCACTTTGGACAATCTCCCAGTAAATTCCTGAAACTTACAAGTCCAGTTTACGTCGGGGCGATCTGTTTTACCACTGAAAATGGAGAAAACTTTTTAACTTCCTGCAGTCGTGATGATGCCAGCTTTTAAATTACACTGTCCAAGCGTGCTGTTGCATCTGTTGTGTTTTGCAGCAAAGTCTCACTAATGGAACATCACAAAAGTGCAAAGAAACCTTGAGCCTGGGCAAGTTCCACAGAGAAATACCGAATCACGGTTTCCTGTAGCAGTTTTACGACCCTTTACTTTCAGCTGGCTGAGCACCAGTAATGGCCCTGTGAGACACAACTGTCAGATAATGTTGGGTTCTTCTGCTCTGCCAACATCACGTGGTGATTTGTTGATCTTGCCTCCCTTTTGCCAAAGGAGGCGAATGTAGAGGAGCTGGCTCAAAAAGGGACAGAGGGAGGACACCCTGTTGTTCTGATATCCCATAACAGAGTTCCCCATTTCACCAGAGCAGTTTCCATGGTCACTATTGTGTTGAGACACTTATCGTGACACTGATAGTGATCACACTCCAGTTCTCGGTGACAAAACGTGTCCAGTGTCTGGCTCTATGCTTTAGTGTGTGTGTGTGTGTGTGTATCTTGTTGTCCTCTGATATTTATGCTGCTTCACATGATATCCGTGTCCAGCCCTGCTTTTCATCCTCAGGTTGCTCTGTGTGTGTGCGTGCATGTGTGTGAGAGAAGAGTGTGATTGCCATCTGCTGCAGGATTTTGAGCATTACACCCTCTTGACAGCATGCAATGAAGGCAGTTTTTCATACCTTTTTATTTTCAGAGTAAGAAAACACAAGGTGCCGAAAAGAAAAATTTTTTTTTAGACACAAATCCACAAGAGTTTTATAGAGCGACGTAACACATCTTGATGATAAGCAATACCCTGCTGACCAGAAACGGTGACAAGTGAAGGAAATTAACCTTTATCTCTTTCCACTCAGTCAGCGTCTGGAGGTGAGGGCTCAGGTTGCTCAGGCCTTCCTCACCAAGTTCCAGCTAACTAATGAGGAGATGGCCACACTACGAGGGGCTCGAGACGCACCTGTTACCGAGGTAAATCGTGCATAATGAATGAAACAATTTGACAAATAGTTTATTTTGCATTGACAGAGGGGAAGGATAAATTAAGAGATTTAGGCAGACTTTTATCTTTAATTTTTTGACCAGGGATCACCTTTCTGTTAGAGGTTCCACTACCTGCATGCTGTGATTTAAAAAAAAACAAAAAACAACTGTTAATGAACCACATGAAATGTGTTACAAGGTGATGGGCAGTACTACAGTTTTTAATTCAGCTGAAGTAAATATTTCATGCTGTCTTTCTCATTTCTTTTATACATTAGATCAAGAAGTGAAAATGCATAAATTTATGTCACTGATCAAATGCATTTTATGTGGTCAGGGTGAGAAATTCAGTCTACAGTCTTTCTAATCTGGAATTTTATAGTTTTCACTGTTTTGTACCGCACTCGTTTTGAAACAGGACAGCACATCTTCATGTCATATCCATAATATATCGTCAGTTTCTAAGTCAGCACGGTGGTGCGGTGGCTTCATCTCACACCTCTCTGTTACCCTGTGACAGAGAAGGAGGGATGCAACCTGTCCAGGGTGCATCCCTCCTTCCCTCCTCTCCCCCCACAACAGCTGGGGTAGGCCTCACCCCTCCCACTCTCCCCATCTCCTGTGACCCTGAATAATTGGATAAGCAGAAGAAAATGGATGGTGTGTGTGCCATGCCCCAAAAACAAAGCTGTATTTTTTGTGTTTTGCCAGAAATATCTGCTACAAGTATTTCTCATGTTACATCTGTTTGTGTGTTGCTAGGATTTCTTCAAAGCTCTCAACCGGGTGAAGCACATCCACGAAGATGTGAAAATCCTCCTGCGAACTAACCAGCAGACCGCAGGGTAAGATACAGCGTCGCTGTGCAGCTGGCTTTGTGCCTCCATGTCCAGTTGAATAACAGACTGTCCCTTACAGTAACTTTATTTCCTTTGTTCTATTCATCTTTATTAAATTTATTATTTAAGGTGGCAGAGAAACCCATAAAGTGTATTCATGTCACTGCTGTGGTTGTGAGGCTGTGCAGCAGGTCTCGAGTGTTTAATGTGTGGTCTTGGCTTGCATTCTTCCAGGTTAGAGATCATGGAGCAGATGGCAGTGTTACAGGAGACCTCGTATGAGCAGCTCTACCGCTGGGCTCAAAGTGAGTGCAGGGAGCAGTATGTAAAACCAAAGACGAGTAGATTTCCTTTGCTTTTGATGACGATTAGAACATTTCTAGTTTTTGTGTTTAAAAAGCAAACTTTGCTCTTTCAAGTGAGAGTAATTGTGTGTATTGGACACGTTTAACGATACATGTGACTCATATCCTCTGACTGTCTTTTGCTAAAGAATGCCAGAAAGCAATATTTTCCACAGCTTAGCCATGTGTTTTGTCATTGAAGTCGAATAGAATGGAAATAAACTGTTTAGATCACGCTAACCTCACTTGCGTCCTCATGAAATTACAAAATATAGAGCGCTGACTAAATTATGAGCTGCCCCACACACGCTTGTTTTGCTGTGGTTCAGACCTGCCAAAGACTGAAATGCACACATTTGTCAAGTGATGGTGTGTTAACAGTCAAGTCACACAAGGTTAGAAGGCTGTTTGGGAATTTCTGGATATAACTTTGTGTATTTTGGGTAAACGTCTCTTTCTTTAAAAAAATATATTTTTCACTTAAGATTGAGAGACAGTTTAACTAAAATCTTAGTGCAGAATTTGTGAAGAAACATTTACTTGTGTTTCCAGCATTAGTTACAGTCATGACATGTTTTGCCACAGTCTGGACCGTTGGTCTGAAGCACAAGCAAAGTCACAAATGTCTCGATATGAGGTCAGGGGAAAATGTGATTACATAGATTTGCTGTCGCCAGCAGGGATACCGTGACCCAAAACATTTAGCAACAATGAGTAGAGCATAACTCTGCAGTTGTTAAGATCATCAGATGATGCTCCAAAAGATTAATTTCTTTGTTTCAACACAGATGAATGCAGAGGACTGACCCAAGAGACGTGTGAAATCAGCCCCGTCTTAACTCAAGCCATGGAAGCCTTACAGGAACGACCCGTCCTTTACAAGTAACATATAAACACACACTCTAACAGAAGCACGTCTCAGGATCGTGTCACGGCTAAAATGTTCATTTGAATTTAATAATAACTTCAAAATTAAGCTGTAGTTTCCCCCCTTTATGATACAAAGTATTGAGATGATTGCTTGTTGTGATTTGGCGCTATAATAAATACATTGAAACATTTTATTGAATTCCTAACATTCACTCATTCATAGTTTAAGAAGTAGTGTAAAAAAAAAAGAGGCTAAAATCACTTTTCTTTACACTTGGTGTTCCTCTCTAGTGCTCCCCCTGCAGTCTACAGTGAAACATCTCTACCATTTTCTTGTGGTATGCTTATAAACCGAAGACAGATAATGTGTGAGCACGCTCATCAGTTTGGCTGTGCAGCCTCAGTAGTGCTCTGAGGCTTTTCATTCATGCTGACGTTTGTATCAGTGGCTGCATCCTTGAAGTACCTTTACCTCTATTTTGATTTAAATTCCCATGCACTCCTTTTAGTTCATGTTGTTGGTGATAAACAAAGGGCACTGCTATTTTGGGACGTGTGCTTCTGGGTCTCAAAAGTCTGGAGTACATATAGTCTATAGTGACTATAACAGGGATTTTATGCTTCTGTAACCGCAGCCCCTCTGAAACCCTACGACATAACCTGACGCGCACCTGTGTGGAAATGTCATTACGTGTTGCATCAATGTAACCCACAACTTTTGGCCTGTTCAGTACTGTCAGTTCCGCCTGTGAGATAACAACAATCATCTCCCCAATAGAAGGAACAGCAGTCATTGCTTCAATATAAGGAGTCAGATTACAGCAAATTCCTGGAGGTAGATTCCTGAAACTATTGGATTGGATGGCAGGGAATGCACAAAACCCAAGGGGCCTCTAAATCCCAGCATTTTTTTTGTTCCTATTGTGGCGGACGCCACGTATAAAACACCAGGACATGGCCATGAGGTAATCGTAACGCATGAATGCTGTTAACAGCCATTTACATTGTACAAACTGACTGAACAGACAAACAGAATGAATGCAGAGGCGATGCTCTGTGTGCTCAGCCAAATGCATTAAACGGTATAAAGCTGTATTATGGATCAAAGAATTTATAATTAATAAAATTATCAAAGTGTATCAGGCTAATTCATTTTGGGCATAGTCTCGCACAGTTGTGTTATTGACACAAATCCACTTAAATCAAAGCTAAGACTTGACACATTCATTCTAAATTAAATGAGTTAAATTGCAAAGGCAGAGGAACAAAAAAAAACTTGTGTTTTGGATCGTGTGAGTCAATAACTCTAATACCCACTATCACTAATTTAATATCGCTCACAGTTGATGTTGAGGCAAGTACTCAGGGAAAGAGGAAAAGCATAAAAACCGAATCAACATGTTTTTAATAGCACTGAATGTGAGCATCTGCAAATGATTTCCATCTTCTAGGACAGGAGAAGGTCATTTGTCCTCACAGAGAATAAATATTTGCTTAGGACTCAGATTTTCTGAGGCCAACCATGAGATTAACAACACAAATGAAAGTTTCAAACGTTTTTTTTTTTGCTTGTTTAGTTTTTGTGGTCCTGTCTGTACTGCGTTCTCGGAAATGCACCTGTCTCTGCACACACAGAGTGTCCAAGGTCGAGCTCTGGCTGTGCATTCTGAGGCTGTGAGAGGAGATACCAGCGTTTTTGGAATCTTAATTCAGCGCTATCTTCTGTTTAGTCTGTCACAGAGCCTGCCACTGCACGGTCATCAGAACAACCTCAAGCTCTTTCCTTCTGGAAAAGCTTGCACAACAACAACAGTGCGGCCATGTCTCTTCACATGAGGTTTGGGTGTTAAATATTGCTTTTTTCTCCCCTTTTGTTTTGTAAGATACACTCTGGATGAGTTTGGGACTGCGCGCAGGTGTGCCGTGGTTCGAGGCTTCATCGATGCGCTCACCCGTGGTGGGCCAGGAGGAACTCCCCGGCCTATAGAGATGCATTCACATGACCCTTTAAGGTACAATTTTCCCTCATATTGTAATTTTAATTTCAGTTCTCAAATTGGATTTAAGAGTTCAATACAGCTGTTTCTAATCTAAAAAAAATACGTTTTTTTTAAGTCAGCAGGTCTGTTGAATGGTAAGTGCTTTACAGCTTAGCTCAATTCTTGCACAGTGGGTACCTCAGAATTAGCTAGTGCCGAACAAATGACAACAGAAGGAAACCTGGCACCTTCACAGTGTAGCATATGCTGTTTCAAGCTAGACTGAATTCTGCAGCATCTTGGGAAAATATTTCTAATGAAAATTGTTTTTAATGAGAGAGATTTTCTAGATTAAATTAACTATTCTGCAGTTCTTCAGAAATACAACTATGCTTTTAAAATTTTTAGGCTATACGTATTCTGGACTATAAATCAGTCACATTTAGTTTCTAATTCCTTTTTGCGCTTTAAAACCCGATTCAGGAAGATATTAAATGTCTATTGAATAATAGGGTCTGAGTGTGCCTGAGTTTCCTGTAGCACCACACACTCGATCTTCCCCCTTCCTCCTCTGCCCAGGAGCCAAATTGGGAGATTTTCTCAGAACACCAACCATGTTTGGAACACAAAATCACCTCCATTTTATAGGAAGCATCAACAGTTCTAAGAACATCAAGTTCTTTCTCGCCTCCTTATGTCCTCACACACACAAGCACACACACACACTATAATAATTTAAGCGTAATCTTGCTGTTTTCCACCATCGTGAAACACCAAAAGTCATACTGCGTGTTTTTGTCTGAGAGGAGTGAAACACGATGACCCACGCCACTCATGTCCTCATGACCACCGTATGGTGAGACTAACCTGAGCTTGCTCCCACGTGGACATGCCGTTTTGTTCTTCTTTCAGGTATGTTGGGGACATGCTGGCCTGGCTGCACCAAGCCACTGCCTCAGAGAAGGAGCATCTAGAAGCTCTGCTGAGACAAGTCAGCCTGCAAGGTAATGATAAATTACACAATGTGCAGTGGTGCTGCAGATAGGTGCATCTGTGGTTGTTTGGTCCCAACAGGGAATAATTTGAAATGGAAAAAAAAATAGCATATTAATTAATGCATACACAATGATCTCAGACGTTAAAGTGTTTGTGTGTTAGGTGTGGAGGACAACATGCAGGAAGTGGTTGGACACATCACAGAGGGAGTCTGCAGGCCACTAAAAGTGAGCGATCGCATCAGCATTCGGCAAACTAGATGTTTGTCGATCGGCGTTTTGCTGATTTTTCTCGTCATTTCTGTTCCTCAGGTTCGGATTGAACAGGTCATTGTAGCAGAGCCGGGCGCCGTCCTGCTTTACAAGCTGTCCAACCTGCTCAAGTTCTACCACCACACCATCAGGTATTTAACATTCGGGTCTAAACTCAGCAGCTTCACGTCTGAAATGAAAGGTTTAAAAATTAATTGGCAACAAAAACTGGACAAACATCAGTTTCCATAATTAAATAATCAGAAAAAAGAGTGCAAATGGTGGAATTAGCTTTCTGTTTGATTTCATTCGCAGTATTGGTTGCATGAAATGAAAGATGCTACTTTAAGCTTCTGAAACTTGTGATTTTTGGTCATGCAAACAAATCCTGAATGTGGCTCTTTGTTGATCTCCCTGTTTGCTCTTTGTTCAGCTCTATCATCGGGACCAGCGTAGCCTCCTTGCTCATCACTATAGAGGAAATGCATTCCCTCAGCAAAAAGATGTTCTTCAACAGTCTGAGCCTTCATGCAAGCAGACTCATGGACAAGGTAGCATAATAGATATTTTTTTTTAAGAAACATTGAATCCACAGTGTTGTTTTCTTTGCCACAAATGTGGGAAAATGGCTGTTTAATAACTAAAGTCAGACATATAATATTAACCAATATTGGTATATTACAGAAATACTTGCATGACTTTATATGTTTTTCCTGTTTGTTTTTTCATAATGCAGAACAGGAAGCCTTTGTAATTTAGAAAAGCTGTCACCACATTGTTCGTCCAGCAGAGTGCACTCTGACTTAATCATTTGCCACATCCTGGCTCCATAGTGTAGTGGTAAATGATTAAGTCAGAGTGCACTC
>VUQK01020828.1:0-27552 GCA_015106715.1 Bujurquina vittata
AAAAAATTTGAGACCAAAAAAAAATTCAACCAAACCAAAAAAAAAAAAAAAAACACACTGAAAAGAATGAATGAATTTTAATGCTTGCTATATAACACAACTTAGCACATATGGAAATAATCAGACAGATATCTGACAGACAATTTTAGAACAGCCACTGCAACGAAATCGATCTCCATTTACAAACAATGACCTCAAATTAATTCACGGTTCCGTACAGATTTCTTCTCTCACGTTGTGTCTTTATTCATCTACGGCATATGTGAATATTTAAGCCAGCCATGGGGGTGCCACAAGCCAGTGCACTCCTAGTGCCAGTGTGAATATTTGCTATTCTTAGTGTTCTGTTTTCTTCATCACTTCTGTTTTCCAGTGCTGTCAGAATCCCTGCATTTACGTCATGTCCCACTTGTCTAATTCTGCCTGCCAATCAGTCCTCAAGCAAAATCAGTCTGTGGACTAAGACCAAGCTATATATGTTTTCAAAGTGCAATCTGCTGCTGTATTCACAGAAGGCTGAAGAGCATCGAACATTCAATAAAGAGGTGGTGTTGTGGTTTATTTCAGTGTCCACTGACGCATATGAGGCTGTGGCACGGCAGTGTAATGGTTAGGACTGCCACACAGCAAGAAGTGTCTGGTTTGGACTCTCCTGGCCTCTCCGAGTGGAGTTTGTATGTTCTCCCTGTGCCTGTGTGGGTTCTCTCTGGGTATTCCAGCTTCCTCCCACAATCCAAAAACATGCATGTTAGGTTAGCTGTTGATTCTAGATTGGCTGCAGATATAAACGCAAGGCACTTAAGTGCAACAGAGTGGAATAGTGTGATGTGGGAGCATATTTGAAGAGGTATGAAAAAATAAAAATAAAATGATTGTTCAGTTATACTATCGTCCCAAATGTCTCTTATCCATAGAGTCTAACATTGTTCCTTTTCAAGGAAAAAAGATTCAAAAACTTTCAGACCTGTTGTAGCCATCACCAACTCACTTTCTCTTTGTGAATGACTTTACTTCACCACCATCAGCATCCCAGAGCCACATGTTGATTCTCCTAACTTGATTTAGGACAATACGCCATGAAGACGCCTCATCACTAATCTCAGCAAATGTTTCTTTCATACTGCCACATGCATGACGTTTCCTTATTAAAATATGGTTCACATTTATGTAAAAAGTACGCAAACCCTGAGTTGGGTTAGTTTGTTTAACAAACCCTTTGGAAGATATTGCCCTCCAGTTTTAAAGCCACTTTTTTTTTCTTTAGCAACACCGTGTTCTCAGATCTCAGCAATTAAGGGAATGGTTAGCAGATCAAAGTTTTAAATTAACCTTGCGACACACCTATTTTCACATTTCAATATTCAGTCTCAGGCTGTAAAATCCTGTTTAACTGTGACCAGACATGTTTATTTACAGATAAAATACAGTAAATACTGTCTGTACACCGACTATAATCCCCAACAGTGTGTTCAGATCCAAACCCCTGCAGTAGCATTTGTTTTCCTGTTGCAGCTCACTGCATTGAGAATTCAATTGGTACTCAATGCAAAGTCACCTGTGGAGAAGAAACTGTGAAACAACTCAGACAGAGAGAGAGAGGAGGGAGGTGCTGAGGGGGCATAAAGTTACCTACAGAAATACAGAAATACATAGAGTGAGACAAACTAAGAAAGAAGCAAAGAAAGGAAGAAGAAGAAGAGGTAGAAACAGGCAAAGGCAGAGAAATGAGAAATGAATGTGTGAGAAACAGTGAGAAAGACACATGGAGAGAAAGAGAGCGGGTTCAGGCAGAGTTCATTCTCATTAATGAATGATTGCAGTCAGCGGCTGCTCGTCTCCAACACGTCAATAACGTGGACCAACAACGCTCATTGCTTTCTTACCCCCTCAGAGCAGGAAAAAATGTTGACGGAATGAAAATAAGGCGACGTCCTTGGATTTCTAGTCTGTAAGGGCACTGTTTTCGCTCCCTTTTTTCCACTTCTGATTTTAATGCCTTCTGCCACTCGGCTTTGATCCCACCAGTTTGCCCTCTCTGATCCGTCATGCTGGAGGGTAACTGCGGAGCAGCCGACGCTGCTCATATTCTACGGGGAATATTTGAAGAGTTTTAGTATGTGATGCTCGCCCTTTGAGAAAATTGCTGCCCACTCGAGCCTACAGGTATGAAGTGGTTGTTGCTGAGACCGTAAAGCACACTATGGATGTTGTGAGTCATCTACAGATCTTTGCTCGTACAGTCTGTTGTTTGTTAGAAGGTTGAAATGTTGCTGAACTTGAAGTTGTTTTCTTGATGTAGTTCTCATTTTTATTCAACAGTTTGGCTGCCTGACAGCTGGGAGGACTACATGTCCAGAGGCGCTGCTACATTCCAGAGCAGAGAGCTTTAAACGACATCATAAGCATTTAAATGTTTTTTTATTTTTAGTTTCCAGAACAGAACACATGGCTGGAGCTTTGAACTCTGTGTGTGCGTGTGTGTGTGTGTGTGTGTGTGTGTGTGTGTGTGTGTGTGTGTGTGTGTGTGTGTGTGTGTGTGTGTGCGGTTACAGTATACAGTATAGTGGGGACAAATTGGTTAACAGACAGAGGTAGGTTCAGACTGGTTTTAGGATTACAGTTTGAATTTTGTTAAGATAAGGGTAAGAATTGTGCTGATTTAATAAATAAGGGCACTTTTTTTTAACTAAACATCCACTATTTATTTTGAGGTTAGAAACTGGTTTTATGTTTTATTAATCATTGCAATAACCTACAAAAGGGATGACCCATGACTGCATAGCAGTCAAATGACCCCTTGGGGACACAGTGGTTAGTGTTGGAACAAACAGAGCACCAAGAACTTCCCCATAGAGCCAGTTTTGTTACCACACAGATTAATTCTATATTCACTTGCCTTCCTGTCTTCAGTATTTTGGTCATCAGTCTCTCAAGTTAACATATTGTCCCATCTTCACCAGTCGGGAGGCTAGCTGTGTCTGTCTGCTAAGAGCAATGAATCTCATACAACACCTCAACCAAAACAATTTGATAAAATTATCTAAATTATCAGAACTGGCATATTTGTCTTTACAAACATCCTTGGGAAATAATTCATTTTGGATGCCTGGTGTAGTTGTATTACCAAGACTATCAACAAATAATTAAGAGTAGGTATAAAAATAATTAGTTGAGCTTCAAGGCACCAGGACTAAAGAACTATTTACTGTTTTATTGTGTGCTATAGTTTCAAGAACTCTGCAATCATGGTAATTATTTGTAAGTTATGATCAATACTTAAACCAATGAATCGGCCAGCTTTATGTTGTTTTTGGACAACTGCAGGACAGGCTTCATTTAAATAAAGTGTTCCACTTTTATTGTAGGCTTTGTAGTGAAACTTGTCACAGTGTGTTATAAACAGACTCTTTATTGGCATTTTAACCAGAACAGGTGTGACTTGATAATTTCTCAATAGGAACGTATTATTTAGAGCCTCAAACACAGTAAATGTGCCAGTTTGGGGTTCTTATTGTATTCCTTTGATGTAATGTGAAAATAAAATGTTTAAGCTTTGAGGGAAAAAAACACCACATTCGGTTTGATTAGGATTCTCGACTGCCATAAGGAAAAAAACACAGCAGGGAAAAAAACGCCCTGTGTTTTCATAACCGAAGATAAGAAAAGATCTATACTTACGAGAGCTCAGCAAAATCGGTCATCTGGATTTTTGCCATTCGAGCCAGGATCTCCATCAGGTGGAGACCTTCATCTGTCTGGAGCCCACTGATGACGATGAAGAAATAGGTAGGATAGGAAGAAGAGTAGGGGTTAAAGGAGGGATGGGGCAGTAGGTCAGGGAAGAAGGAAGAAACATGAAGAAAAAAAGTCAAACATGTATCAAAAGTCATATAGTATCATATGCTCAACTTCCATGATAAAACCATGCAATTTACAGTGCAATATTTTACACAACAGGGTCTCAAATGTTTTTTTTTCTTTCCAATCATCTGTCACATACTCTTAAAAGGAGGACCTGATTATGGTTTTCCTTATTTTCCTCAGCTTGCTCTCAGTTTTTCTACTCTTGGATGTGCTTTGAGCACAAAAGCTGTCAGAACCTTCTGTTTACAAGGGGCAGCCAATAATAAAAAAGTTGTAAACAGCAGAGAAGCAAAAGCACATTGTTTAGGGCCTCAGTCACCCCCTGGCATCCTCCCAGCAACTTCCATTTGCTAGGGGAAAATGTATATTCCCTGACCAGTTGGTGAGTGGTTGCTGGCTGTTATTATGTGAAAGCGGTTAGCTAACTGCCGCAGTTACCCACAGTGTGAATGCAAACACGAACAGGGAACAGTCTTCATTTCGGGTTTGTGTCGCACGTTTTTCAGTTTCACTCCCACTCGGTGAGCAGAGCAAGTGTTTGCAGGCAAGTCAGCATCTTCCATGCAAAATGGGCTGCGACCAAAGCAATCACATGGAGGTTTTCCACTGCAGCACCGTATACATCTTTATGACCACATTTCACCTAGCAACTGCCAGCAACCTCCAGCAACCACTTGCCATTGGGTCACTGAAAGCTCTCTAGGCCTGTGTTACTAATGCCTCAATGTTACGGCTCTAGCAGGGCCTGCTGTGACTTGTGTGGCTTGCTCTTTCTCCAACCTTAGGCATCACCCCTTTTGTACAGTTGACTCAGTTCAGCAATTAAGCCAGTGCACTTAAGGCCAGAGAGGACTGCAGCAACAACCTGCCAACCATTTATGGAATTCGTTATTCTCCTAGCAACCTGTTTTGCCAGTCAGTGGGTCACTGACTGATCTCTAGCCCTGTGTGACTGGGGCCTTAGAGTGAACTGAAGGGCTAAATAGTGCTTTGAAGCATAAATCATGCAAAGCTATCAGAATCTGCTAAGGTAAGGCTTGACTTGGTTTATGTGGGGGGAAAAAAAGAGAAGATTAAATTTTCTGAAAAGTGAAGTGCTTAAAATAAGTGAATTAGCAAGGCTTGAACTTTGTAGCATACGTATTGAATTTCAATCTTGACATTTCTCACAGCAAGTGAATGGCAGAGGACATACAGCTTTAATAGTGTGGAGGCAAAGAACAAAGTGTTAAATCTGATACTGAAGATGGACAAAACTCCCATCTATAAGAGAAACTGGAGATGGTGAATGTCTCCAGACACATCACTGCATCATTAAACCACCAGCTGAAGTAACAGAAAATACAGACATATAAAAATGATTTTCCACAAAGCTCCCAGGTGAGTTCAGATAAGTGTGAGAGAGAGAGAGAGAGAGAGAGCGAGAGAGAGAGAGAGAGAGAGAGAGGAGGGAAGTGCAGTTTGGCGGCGAGGTGAATACTGAAGAGGTGACGAAGGTCGCAGGCAGAAAGCTTGTTATAATCACTGCCCGCTCTATCATTTTATGCTTTACAGCATGTTCTAATACATGAAATTACTTTGGCAGTATTCAACAATGAAAAATGACCTCTGTTTTGTTCACAGCTCTGGGCTGCCTCGATCTAAAAGACGAGGAAAACAGTTCATCCTGAACCCTGATCTGCTGTTCTGGCACATATGCATATTTTTGGGCTGATAGCAAAATTAATGGCACTGGCTCATACTATTTAGCACAGACTCCACTATAGTAGTTTTAAGTTCTGTCTATACATCTGCATTTACCACCAACTTAACAGCTTTATAATCAACTAAGGTTGATGTAACCCTGTACAAATACATTTTCTTTATTTTTGTATGCTTCTATAAGTGAGAATGCCATCTGTGCTGCCCTATGTGCCTGACATTACAAATTAATAGTATTAAATCGTCTTAGATATAGATGTACAGTATGAGAATGAGGACCTAAATGCAGACATGGGTGAGTGAATGAACAACTGGTGAATCCAAGACTCATAAACAAGCAAAGACTCCAGGAACAAACAAAAGCTAATTCCATAAAATGGCAACATTAATGCAAAAAATGTAAAGATTAAGCAAGGGAACACAGGTGGGATGTACTGGCAAAAGGTGAAGGCAGAGACAAGACTGTAAGTATAAAGGGAACAAATGCAACACACATGAAAGAATTAAAGGCAGGTAAAGGGAGATAACCCGGCACTAGAACTGTCACAAACCAAACAGGACACAACAGTATTTATTGATCTTGTTTAGATGTCATCTGCTGGTTACTAAACAAAATGCCAAAATAAAACCAACACCACACGTTTCACAATTTAGGCAAGCAAACGACTCTACATGTGAGCAAAAAAAATGTCAATTTGACTTTCAGGAGAACTATTTTGTTAAAACAATCTCTTCAGTACAAGCAGTTTTATTTTTGGTGCTAAAGTGGTTTCATTTAGACGGGGCAACTCACTGACATTTCACCAAACCGTGAGAAAAATGGCAGAAAAATGGAGAAATAACAAATTAAGCAGTCAATTAAAATAGCCTCTGTGCATGCACAGGGCCAGTGGGATGAGGAGAGGGTGTGTGGTGTGTGTTTGTGTCTGTGAGCCAAGAGACCATGATTAAAGCTCAATATCCCAACTCCAAGCTAATTGCTTCCTATCTGCTGTGGACTCATCTGACCTCCTCTCAGTCTCCTCTGCTGAATTCAAACAAGGAGAGCAGACACTTGCAGGATATCTGCACATATCAAAGCATTGTCTTTGGATGACTCATAATGGCAAAGCTGTAGAGGAAAGAGTTGCTGCAAATGGTGCAAATCACTCAATTTTTAATGCATTTAATGAGAAAAATTAGCAGCTGTCTCGACCCTTGCTTCTTGAACTTTGATATTCAGCACTTGCTGGATTTTCACGGCAGCATTTAAGTGGGGAGATTTTTTTTTCTTCTTTCAGCATTTTGTTTTACTGCAGGTTCAAACCTTGACTTTAGTCCTGTTCCCATCCACAGCCTTACAATTTCACAGGCACTGATCACTTCAACAAAAAACAATCCACTATGATAAATAACTAAATAAATTTAAACATTTTCAGTTGTATACATATTATAAACTCTTACAGATGAAAAATTTGACTTTGTCCTCACGGGAGAATACAGTATGGCTGAATCAGAGTTAACAAAAATGAGACTTGCTATGTATGAAAAATTACTGACAGCCAGTGAGTTTTCTCCTCCCTCAGCCCGGAGAGCAGACAGCAGCTTCAACAGCCCACAGCCTGAGTCAGTCTTCACTGCGCAGAGCAGCTGCTTCAGATCTGACATCAGTGATCACTGCCTGCAGATCCTCCGTGTTGATAGCTACAATGGAGACCTCACGGCAGCTTTTACATTAGCTCTGCAGCATGCAGGGTGTTGGGTTGTGATCCCAGTCACATACGACAGCCTGCCTCGGCAGGATTTCTTGTCGTAGAGAAGAGCTTTGATTATTTTTATTCTATATTTCCTTCCATTCCACTCTTACACATTTTCA
Source organism: Bujurquina vittata (assembly GCA_015106715.1). Lineage (NCBI taxonomy): Eukaryota > Metazoa > Chordata > Actinopteri > Cichliformes > Cichlidae > Bujurquina > Bujurquina vittata. The sequence continues at coordinate 7,421 of VUQK01020828.1, forward strand.
GGATAGTGACAACTGATAACAGAACATCAGCCTGGACTGTCCAGTGTTTGAGGAAACCTGCTTTTTGAAACCGCAACTGAATGGGAACTGTCACACAACTATACACCAAAATCCTGACTTCTACTCCAGAACCACCATGAGGTTGATGCTTATGTTTTTAGTGGAAGTCTCAACAATCATGGATGAATTTAGATGAAATTTGGCGAATGAAAGCCTTGTTATCCACTCAAGTTTCTCAAAATCTACTGCGTGGGTTAGCACAAAATATTGAGCAAATTTACATGTTTTGTTTTTTTTTGTCAAAGCAGGTCAACACACATACCAGGTAACCACTGACCAGTAAAGTGATTTACATTCATTATCCTATTAAGTTTGACTTTCTTTTTATGGCACTGATCAGGAGTGGCCCTCCAATCTCATTGTACATCCTGTATAGTGACAATAAAGGCATTCTATTCTATTCTATTCTATTACAATGTTCTGCTTAAAACCTTGCATACTGAAATTTTTGTGGATGTTACTTTGACAACAACAGTACTACACACTTCAGCATTAGTGCAAATTCAGCACTCAGTAGGCTCACCGAGCACCTGTTTTGAATGTTATCAGCCCACAGAATGACCTGAACCAAAGCAATAACAGCTGGTGTGTTTTCAAGATTAACACAGCAACAATTTTTCACATTAAGATAACGGAGGGTGGAGGTGACATAATCCTTTTAATCATCAACTGTACCACGTTAGTTTGAGGCTGCCTCGCCTTTTATTGCATTTATCCTTTAATCAAAAGTAGATCCTAAAAAGAACTTGTATGTTTTAGGAAAGGATCATATTTGGTGGAAAATGCATCATATTCAAATGTAATGTTGCAAAGTTACACTGGTAGGATTACAATGACAATCACCACAGGATAAATGTCTAAATAATACATTTCTCTCTCTTTGTCATTGTTTACAATAGATAATTGAGTCTACTTAGAATGCATAAAGGTAGAGGAGTGCACCTACTGGTGATATGTAGGGGACTGATATCAAATGATAATAACCAACTGACACACCGATAACTGTTCTATCTACTATCGAACTATAACTGCTCCGACAATGAAAACAAAGGTACTGCTGAGTACAAACTCTACATTGAACTGTCACGCACTATCTGAACGCTGCTGAACTTCCAGGAAAGAGACAGTCCAAAAAAGACAAGGTTGTATTAGTATTTCACTCCAACATGTAAATATATGTTGCTTTGTCATTATTCATGTTGCCCTGAGGACATTGCTTGCTTTGTTTGCTCCTGCAGACTCCAGTCTGATTCCTGTTCTTTGGACACAGAAGTGCCTCAGGAGAGGATCGCTGCATGTAGTAATGGGAAAGCTAGAGGTTTCAGTGAACAAAATAAAAGCCATTTCTTCAAACATCAAAGATATCCCCTGCTGTCAGGGCTTCTGCACTGAGCACTCTACTATGAGCTGCCTCAGTGACTACATGGGGGTGAATCAAGGGGTACAGGCAGACCCTCATACCCAAGTCTCATCAGCAGTAATGACATCTGGAGAATGCTGTCAGTAAGATTGGACTAATTTCAAGTCAGAGCTATAAAACAAAAAAACAAAAAACAAATAGATAAGTCAAAATAGGCAAACTTCTGTTCATATTGTCATGTCAAGTATATATCAGGGCAGTAGAAAATTAGTAATCACCCAATGGTATACAGAGGTTTTGACTTTTATCACGGGTAACTGGAAACCTGTTAAAACAATTAGTCGTAGAGAGTATTGGGTTCAAGCAAGGTAACAAATGGCTGGATTGTAGATATATATATATATTTTTTTAAATTATAGATTACAGTTTTCCTATGCATATGCTCTTTATAAATATACATATAAGCTATTTAGACAGTGAAGCCCAAGTTTACAGGTTTCTACAGGCAATAATTCTAAATAGCCATGTGAGTGTAAACATGGAAAGGTATTTATACATTAAAGGTTTACGGGTGGCAAACACTGTACACTCGCGTGTGTGCGTGTGTGCACGTGTGCGTGCGTGTGTGTCGGGCAGCAGGTGTTTTCCTCCAGCTGTCATGAATCACCCTGTCCTCCTCCTCCTCTTCCTCCGCCTCTCCCCAGGCCACAGGAGGAGATGATACTTTAAAACCACCAGGATGCTCCTGCTATCAGCTTTCACCTCAGACACTGAGCCAAAATGTCATCTTATTTCACATGTGGCCCCGCGCTGCTTATATTTTTACATTTAATGCGACAGCTTTGTTTGAAAAGGGATTTACCTTCAGCATGTGAATGATTAATTTAGTGTCAGGATTGGTCAGTACTGTGCAAAAGTATTGAGACACCCCTCAGGTTTTGTTCTTTTTTTTATATATATATTTTGCTTCCAAGGAGCCACACTTTCTTTTACTTTTTCTTTTTTAAAGTAAGTGGTCTTGAGCAATAGTTCCCCAGGCTTTTAAAGTTTTTCCCCCTTTTTCAGTCTACTCCTTGTACCTGACCATTTTCAGAAGAATGCTTTTGGTTGTTTGGCCACTTAACACTGACCAATGAATCATTCAATCCCCCCAAAAAGCACCTAACTCACCTAACTACACATAAGATACCAATTTTAAATGGTCTCTTTAGACACTTTGTTATTAGCCGCCAGCGGTGTTGCGTTTTTTTTTTGTTTTTGTTTTTTTTTAAATCAGAATTAATGGAATTATGAATCCAGGAAAACAGTCAGATTTTAATACAAAACCATCTGGAAAGCATCTGATTGGCAGTAGCTTCATTTCTCAAAATGGCAAGGAGCCTAAACATACTGACAATGCACCAAAAGCACACCTGGAACAACCCCCCCCCCCTTACCACACACACACACACACAAACAAAATACACACAATGGGACACTTCCAATCATAGATTGGCCTCCCCCGAGCCTGAACCTCAACAAGAAAGCTGCCTTCAGGCTGTGCTGAAGAATAAGCTGATCCTACCAAATATTGGCTTTCAAACTATTTCACCTCATATTCTACATTTCCATGTATGTTTGCACATTTCTATAAATTGCTCCATGTATTTCCCTTTTCCCTCATTTCTACGAGCCACTCTTTAACACTCGAACAGTAACATGGGTTTTATAACACTTCTATAATCATTTTCATGTGGGTGAAAAATCACCCAGTGTTAGTGTTCTAAGGTTGAAGAAACGACGTGTGGCTCAAGGTTTTTGCATCGTACTGTGTATGACTATGTTTGAGGAAATAAAAAGCATTAAATATTAGATGGTGCTAGAAGTAAGGCACTTTCTTTTTCATGTTTTTGTTGATGGCTGAAGGTATAAAATATCAAGAGAATCTGGATAATTTGATCTAAAAAAACCCTAAAGTTTGTTGACTTTACTGTCAAATCACAGTATGACATGAAGTATTGAAGTACCTGGCAGCACAAACCAGATGTTCTTTAGAAGCTACAGATGACTTCTGGTGACCCGGACTTTCACTGCATTACTACACACTAGTTTCTCCGTGCCTGCAGTCAGATGTAGTAAGAAAAAACAATTTAGGTTTTATCACTGCTCAAAGAACACAAAAAGTTGTAAGGAAAGATAAGGATACTGAGACTATTCTGGCACAGAAGACAACTTGTTTCACAAAGAGGAAGTTCTCTGAAGGGCTTTTTTGCGTGCTGGTGCATTGCAAAGTGGCATTTTTCCATGTTGTGGTTGATGCTGCACTTCACTCTCAAGAAGAGGTTTGACACAAAGTGAACTGTCAAGGACAACTTTTGTGTTCTTTTGAAGTTCAGCAATCTCATAGAAATGTCAAGAGACACTTTGAAGAGTCACTGTAAAGGGTTAGAGAGGAATCTGCTGAGTACACTGAAGACTGACATCTACGGCGCAAAAGTGACTGAGAACATCTTAAACCTTCCAGCTGTTCACCTAGGATCAGAGCAAAGCAGCCTCTGAGCCTGTTTCATGAAGTTACAGGAGCTGAACCTTGATGTTAAAGGTTGCCATCAGAATTTCTGCAACATTGTCAAAATAGTTTCTGTGAGCTGAAGTTTTTTTTTTTTTCAGTTTAAAAAATAAAAGTAAAATCTTGGTTTTGGTCCACAGAGGGGGGAAATAAGTAAATAGATAAAATCAGTACTATGTAATTATTCTTTTAAATATATATTCAATTCAAAATGTTAAGGGGGGTTTTCAAAAAGCAAAAAATAATAAATATAAAATTAAAAAATAAATCCATCCCCTTGGCATTTGATTAAATTCTTGGACTCTTCAGACCCAACACCTTCTAATCCCACACCATCAAATATTGTTACACACTGCAGCCATCACAAAAATCTACCAACACATCATGGGTTAAAAAAAAAAGCAACCCAATAGAATTGATGGTGATTGACTCTGGAGCTAATGCAAACTGATACACGGAAAACAGAAGGATCTATTGAGGCGCTGACACAGGTACAGTATGGTAATGATAAGGTGGCATACTGTATGGCTACACTGGCTATTACAGTACCAGTCATACAGCACATGAGTATGAGCCTTTAATTGCTGTCTAACTACAATGCACACACTAATGGATACACTGGAGGCAAACTGGGATTCAGGATCCTGCCCATGTGTACTTCAACACACAGACTGCAGGACCTGGGGATCAAACTACTGACCTTAAGTAATGGAGATCAAAAGGGGCTCATGAACCACAAATCTGCCGACATAAGGATGATAACACTCTGCTTTGGGGTTGGGAGATATCTAAACTTAAGTGTAACTTGAAAAGATCTACATTTATCTACAACTCTGGGGTGGAGGGAGTGGAAATATTTGTTAAAAAGAGACCACGTTTTCTCACATGCCTCCATGATTGTTGATGAAATAACAGTACCATAACATTGAAGCAATTAATTTGAAAAGCGTGTTTGTATTTGCATCGTTTGCACTTTTCATGTCCTGAACTTTTACCACACTTCGTAACTTCGAGTCACCTATTTTATCATTTCGCTGTCTTGTAAAATATAAATACATTGGACTCTGAAGCGTAGCTGTAATGGACAGCACCTCTATAGGGTAAGTAATGATTCAACCTGACTGAATAGAGCGTTTGAAGACTGTGGTGATTAGAAATGAGGTTTTATTTATACCATAATGATCTGTATGCTCGAGTTTGGTAGTGTAAAGGAGGTTCAAGGAAAACTGACAGCACATTGTGCTTCTATAAAAACTGTCCCTCATTCAGTATTTGAAAGCCATGAGTTGGACCTCCACACCAAGATCACAACGATGTTTTTCCTCTATAACGTAACATTTGAGGCTCTTCTGTTGTATAGCTCTGAATGCCTGGTATCAAGATGGAAGGACAAAAAGAGAGAGACATGCCACAGAGACCTTGAGCGAGAATTACACCTGCTTCAGCTGAAACATTAGAATGAAGAAGTTTCAAAACCAAACAACAAGCATTTCTAAAGAACTTCAATCTTAAACTTGAGGAACAGAGGAATCAATATGAAAATGGCCCCGTTCTTTGTGTGAGTAAGAAAGGAGGGGAAAGATGCACAGCAGCATACTCTCATTGCATTCTGGGTAATATTTGCTCAATTTGATGGCAGGGTCATTGGTATAGTGATGTATGAGGAGCTCCTTGATAGCAACAACGGTAACAACAAAGAACGCGAGGGTTTGTATCTCACATGAAAAGCACATTTCTTGCTTTCACTGCCGTGAGAACAGCCTGCCGGTTGTTACTGCGGACTGCTCAAAGCAAAGATAAAAGAAAAGCCTTTGTATAGGTTGTTTTGTAGTTGAAAAATCCCCCACCAAATTATACTCTAGATATCAATTTTTTAATTTAAGCAAAAAAATGTTGCTTAAATTATTCAGCCTCTTCATCATCAAACAGGTCACCAGTGACTATCCAAAGTTAGGTTGGATTTTGACAAGAAAGGCATTGTTTCATAAATTTCTTTACATTTATAAATAACAAAGACTAAAATAGAATTTTTAAGGCTCTTTTAACCTTCTAACGCATCTCCTTCAAAATGCAATTGTAGGTTGTCGTGTTTGTCATTAAATTTGTACTCACTCTGTGTCAGTGATAATGTAACCAAATACATCATCAGCTTTCTTCTTGCTGGCTTTGACGTCCAGCTGAAGATCGGGAACGTGCATCGTCTTCTTGTGAGGTTCATCGTACACAAGAGAAGCAGGAGGGGGCGCAACTTCCTTGATCCAGCCTTCCACCTCTGACACCTCCTCTACAGACTGGGTGGCGTCCTTTTTCTGCACTGCCACCCCTACCTCGCTGGTCCGACTCTGGACATTTTCGAGCCCAACCGGCTGGCCTCTGGGTGTTTGCATGACATCCTCATAATGGTTTTTTGCTGGCAGAGGGCTGGCGAAGGAAGTTTTGTCAAGGTAGGCAAGAAGCTTGGTAAAGAGGCTGCCACTCTCAACCTGAAATAAAAGCCAAAGACGTATTGTGGGTGGGACAGTAAAAATCTGCCAAGAACTTCTTAAACAAAGAGCTTGAAACTTGTAATTTATTTAGATGCAAAACAAAAATAATTTCAAACAGCTATCTCAGCTATAGTTAGCCTAATAGCATATTTGCCTACAGTAAGTCATATTTTGGCCAAAATTGAGATATCTATCTAAATGAAGCTAAACTCTTAGCAGAGTAGAATTAGGTAGGTATCTCAAAATGTGCCAAAATATAGAATAGAATAGAATGAATAGAATAGAATAGAATGCCTTTATTGTCACTATACAGGATGTACAATGAGATTGGAGGGCCACTCCTGATCAGTGCCATAAAAAGAAAGTCAAACAAACAAAATATGACTTAGGCAATTATGCTATTAGGCTGACGATATGATATGGAAAAAAATAAAATACAAGTGTGACTAATGAAGTCAATTTTAGGCTTTTAATGCCTCCATTAACAAATTTATGTGGTAAACAAATTACATAAAGTACATAAGGCACGCTTGTACAAGGGTGTATACCACATAATGACTTTCTATACAAACAAGCCAGATTTAATGCATACCTGTAAGGTATCCACATCCTATTAAACTCATGTGTGTACAGGAATGTACTCATACTACATAATCTGTTGATATCAATACATTGTGTATAGCATGAGTATAATCATAAGACAACAATGTTCAAAACATAATGCAACCATGTTTACATTTGAGCATTTTTGCTGAGCAGTAGGAATAGCTTTAATATTGCTCAGTGATGATTCATGGCCTATACTTTTTATGGCCGTGAGTCATCACTGACCAACATGATAGACAATCAGATGCTGGGTGTCACAGGCTAATCAACAATGCTGCAGCCTAGAACTGATGTTACTATATACAGAAATTTGGGTTTTTACACTTTTTACTATCTAGCTACTGCCAGCTGTTCAGTGATCTAGGTCAGTTGCTAGATGTGTTAAATCCCTGCTTTCTCCATTTCATTCAATAATGGTCAAGTAGGTATAGCCAGTCACACAGCACAATCTGATCATATGATGTCGATAAGCCAATTAGGCATGAGAAAGAGGCTGCATAGCATTACAGTAGCAGTCTGGAATCCTTCATATTTACTCTCCAGATAAATACAGCCGAAGTGTATAAATGGTACTAAACATCCAGGAATATGAATATTGTAAAGAATACATATCCTAAATTTCATGGCTCAATTCCTTGTGGTTTTAGAGTCTATAAATCAAAAAGGTAAAACCTCACGGACATTTTCCATAACCACTTGCATATTTTGCAAGTACCAGTTTTGAGGCTCTTTTTGGATACAGCATTTATAGTCTCTTATTAGTTGGTAATGATTTGTCATAGTCTTACCCTAAATCTGCATCTGCATATACCTTTCAGCACTGACGGTGCCTTTCCAGATGTGCAAGCTGCCCATACCATCAGAGATCCAGGCATGGAAACATCCTGCCTTCAGACCAGTGGAAGCGGTGTAATGACGTGGGATATTTTCTTGGCACAGTTTGGACCCCTTAGTACCAACTGAGCATTGTTTAAAACACCACAGCCCACCCAAGTATCATTATTGACAACGTCGATCCTTTTATGACCGCTGATACAGTAGCTGCTTCAAATAGGATAACAGGATAACGCACCGAGTTAAATGATCTTAAACTGGTTTCTTGAACATGACAATGAGTTTGCTGTACTCAAGTGGCCTCCATAGTCACCAGATGTCCATCTGATCGAGCACCTTTGGGACCTTTTGTCTCATGGATGTGCAGCCAACAAATCTGCAGGAACTGCGTGGTGTGAGGTGTGCCTAATAAAGTGGTCGGTAAGTGTCCGATCCAATATTGTTGAATCAAACTTTTTTAAAACTGAAGAGGTGGGAGTTTTCCTGTCAGTGACGTTAGTGTGTTGGCGATCTGCAGCTACAGGCATGAGGAAATAATTGCCTTGAATCAAAGAACAGCCACCCTGTCAGACTCTTACTGAATGGGGTTTTAATATGCTATTATTCTTCTGGTCCTAGCTTCAGGGTAATTGCTCGTCTTGTCAAGAACCACATCTCACTGCAGCAGCAATGCCATGTGAGCCAGAAACATAGTTTGTTCTGTCTCTGAACACTTTGAAATCTAATCTTCTTTGCAACATAAAATTGTTTTTTTTTGTTTTGTTTTTTTTGTTTTTTTGCGACCAGCAAGAGGAATCAGCCTGAAGGGAATTTTCAACAGGCAGAAACATAATAAAAAATGAATGCAAGAAATAAGCACAGAGTAGCTGTTGCTTCTATTCTGTGTTCATGTCAGCAAATCTTTTCATAAAAATACTTTTTCACTACAAACACAAAAAGTCGAAAATCAGATTAAAATAAAATAAATAAAAGACAGATGCGTGGACAAACGAATAACTGTCCCACAGTAAGAAAATCTTTTTCAGTAACTTAAATGGATCTTTATCAAACACCTCAGCAAATATCTATTGCTCTAAAGCTAGCACAGCATTTAGTTATGTCTCAGCATGTTATCTGACAGAAATGTCTGTTATAAAGTCAGTTTTCTGTATTATTCTAGTGAAAATAAACACTGGCTTTTCTACAGATGCTTCAGTGATGGCTGTACACATCATCAGATAACCTGGTCCAATAGCAACGTCATGGGAAATCTGTCTATTTGTTAGTGTTCACGGGCACAATATTGTGTTTTTCATGACAGTTACAGATTCCCCCAGCAACTGTTCCAACCTGCAAATGTGGACTTTACACCCTGTAAAAACTGAAAATATTCATCTTTCTTTTATATATATTATATACACAAATCAGTACATAAGAGATTGGACAGAGGAAAAACCTTTTTCTGGACAACAAAAATTTTTTTTTGTCCATTTACAAAGTGCTATGAGACCGCGGTGTCTGTATTCACATGTCTAGATGGCACAAAATTTAAAATGCATGAATAAAATTAGACTAAAATATTCTTTTTAATTTTGTTGCCAGAACCACATTTAGGTTTAAATCAACCAAAATCTATTCAATGTCAAAGCAAGGCAATCTTACACGCTCAAGTCTTTTTGTTTAAAATACAGCTCTGAAGTAATTGGCTGGTTGCGTACAACCGTAACAGTGTGGTGGTTATTCATAACCTGCAAGTGTTGTGATGTCCACATTGATGGGACTTTAATTTGACATGTTCACGTTGATTGGATTGGTTCTCACGTCTGTCTGGAGCCAAAGAAAAAAAAAATTCTGATGTTGTGTTTATCAGAGGCTGTAATCAGGTGTGCAATACTGTGAGATGTTCCTCTGTCATTAAAATCAAGGTTCTGTCAAAGGTGCATATGAAATTGGCTTAAGAGCTCATTTTTTTCCCTCTCTCAGCTGGAATTTTAAACAGAACAAAACCACACACAGACTGATGCCTTAGTGAGACCTTATATTAGCCCCTTTTATCTAGTCATAATTCTTTCTTATTATGTATACTCAGTAGCTCTGTAGAAAATTTCCCTTTGGAGACAATAAACTATCTATCTGTAACCTATCAATGGAAATGTAAAAGCCCTCTCCTATATCTGCTATTTCAGCCCTCGCTATAAAGCCCAAAATACTTTAATGAGTTTGTTTTTTTCTTTCAACCCAGCTTTCAGTTTACAATCTAAAGGACTGAATCAGTCCAGCGTTGTTCAAGTTTACCTCGTTCACCAGTTTAGCCTAAATTAATTCCAGTTCACTTATTTAACCACTGCTATCATCAGATGCTTGAAAAATACACGTTCATATTTTTCACATTTATAGCGGCAGATTTTTACTATTTGAATAAATATTAAAGAATACCACCAGTGCATACTAGCAGTACAGCAATAAAGTGTTAATTAATGAAAGTTAAAAAAAAACAAAACAAAACTGTGGAATAACACAGATCATAGCTACCGCATGAGTTGGCATTTGTCTTCACAATTTCTTTCAAGTTTTGTTGATACAAAGAAAACTCCGGGACTAAAACTTAAGAGATTTTCTTTGTTGTTTTTGGCACTACACTCTCTTACACAAATAGCTCCTGCTAAATTCTCTGGACAACGACTTCACCGTTATAAAGCAGCTGATGTCCAACGAGTTCTTTTGGAAACTGCGGGGAGGTGGATTCATCTCATTCCAAACATTTCATAATTGCTTACAATGTTGGCCTTCACTTTGACATTTAAGTCTTCTCTTTCTGCCACTCTGATTGCTTACCTTGTCCTTCACATTTTGCTCTTCTGCGTCTGTGTGGCGCTCTGTTGGGAGAAAGAGCATTAACGTATTCATACATTTGGCTTTTTGTTCAAAGTGGGAACAGAACGAGAGAAAAAGAAGCGGTTCATGAAAAAGGGATTCAGAGCTAAAAGCCACCTTTCCAAAGGATATTTTCTTAAACCAAATTCATCCTTCTCCGTTATATTTCACTGATCTGAATTTGCTCCCGTGCAAATCTCTTTTTCATGGATGCTCCAAAAAAAAAAATGTACATCAAAAATATATCCACTTCTTTCTAACCACAGTTTTTAATCATTTAGTTATCTGTTGAGCGCTTTTGCTGATTGTGTAAACATCTGTAACCTGAGTGACCTCAGAGGACAATAAACCATTAACACTGGCTGGGTTTATGCCCTGCATTAAGCACAGGATGCTTATTTATTTTCACATTGATTTTTATGTTGCACTCTTGCGGCGACTTGAGAGCTCCTTTTTTTTGTTTAATCCAGCCTACACAATTATGCATGTATTATAGACTTACTTTCCAGTGCTTACTCAATACTTTAATTATGTAAAAACAAAATGAATCACTATAAAGTTACCTTGAAGTGCTGCCAGTGCCATAGGAGTGCTCTCCTGAGGTTTCAGAGTGGGAGCATTCTCCAAGAGCTCATCTCTAGAAACCTCCTCCTCCTCTCCTCCTTCTTCTCCATCACTCAGCTCTCCTTCAAGGTCTCTTGGTCCTGGTCCCCTCATTCGGCTCAGGCCCCTGTTCAGTCCCTGGTCCTGGTCGACTACCTGTAGAGCCTCAGCTATCAGCCTGGACAGCTGGTCCAAGTCCTGAGCACTCAGGGTATCTACATCCACATGCTGCCTGTCAACATTCTTCAAAACGTTCTTGATGAACCTCTCTGAAGAAGAGATGTAGGCAAAAACAAAAAAAGCAAACATCATTAGTTCCATAATATTTATATACTTGGACTGGCATGATTCACAGTTCAAAATAATATTTATTGATTTTAAGCTGGACTCTGGTGATGTCCCTCAGTTTGCTCTCTGTCAGAAACAAGCTGTTAGAGCCATCTTTCCACTAGCTTTAGCTTCCTTCTGATTGGCTGCCCCTCCTGTTGGAACAGCAGGTGGGTGGGAGAGCTATGTGCCTCACATGATATTCACTCTGTCTGAGACAGAGCCAAGAACAGAAACTGAGTGTTTGCAAAGCTGGGATTACCTGGTGAGAGTATTATTTTAAACTTTGTCCATGTTTCATGAGAGCATCCACCACTGTAATAAGGATTTCTAAAAGAAAATAAGGAAAAGCAGAATCGGTCCCCTTTAAAAACCAATTATGTAGTTGAGATGAGAGACAAATATTCTCACCAGCAGATCTGTTTTTCCTGTCTGGCTTCAAATCTCAGCATTAATGAGATGTCCTTAATTTGGCTGTAATAAATATTTGTATGTATCCTACTGTGACAATGTGAAGACTGTGATTTGTAGTAATTATGCTACATCTGCTTATGTCAGCATTACACTTAGTTTTAGCTCAGTGTTTAACCGTCCAGTTATTTTCCGCTCCCCCCCCCACCTCACTTGGCATCATTTTGCAGCCACAGTTGTTTTCGTCAGAAACGCTCTGTGTATCTGCTAAGTACCAAACAGCAGGAGCTGCAAACAAAAATGGAGCATTTAAGAGACAGCTATTTCCCTTAGAAGTCTGTAGAATAAAAAAAAATAAAACAAAATAAAATAATAAACACATACTTACAGGTGTGGACGCAAGTGAGACTCCAAATAACTGTACCCTGCATTTGCTGGATGTCTATATAAGTAACTGTTTGCTAACAAGTTTGCCAAGTTAAGAGTACGATATGCTGTCAGTGTTGTGTTATGCTATTACATCTGCAACTACCATAAGAACTGGGCGAACTACAGATCTTGATCACACTTACGCTTGTGTTAACTTAGCTGATGCTGTAAGGCTTTCAAAGTGGTCCTTGTGGTGTGCCTGTTTTGCCAACATTCTATGCTTTTAAGTTCTATCAGGCAAATAATGTGCATCTTTATGGAGAACGAGTATAATGTGGTTTCCACCATGACCGCTGCCTGTTCAGAATGACCTTGGTGCTGCGTAAAAAGAAAATAATAATTTCCTAGTTTATTTCAATGGCACCATCATGCGGGTACAGCGGAAGACCCGGCTGGGGCCCCGCAGAGGGCTACCACAGAAACATGCTGTTATGTGGCAGTAAGTTTAATGCAATGTAATGCAATACTGCAATGTCTAGCAGCAGTCACAGTTAAACTAGTGTGTGCTTGCATGTGGAAACACGCATGGTTGTGCTACCTGGAATTCTACATCTCAAGCACGCTGTCGATTCTATGATGAAATCTGTCATGATTAAAATACATACCATCAATAGATGTGAGCGGGTCCTTGGCTAAGGCCCCTTGAGTCCTTCCCATATTCACAAGTCTGGATTTCGAGGTCTCTTTTTTGAGCCCAGAATTCTGTATTCCATTGCTGAAGAAGGTCCTCAGGCGCTCGGATGGGCTCACTCCTCCACTGTGAAGGGTCGCGCGCCCGGAGAGATACTGCCTCAGGGCGCCCAGGAGAAGGTCACCCTCAGCCTGCGTGGTGAGGAGCTGGTTGGCCGATGGTCGCTGCTTCTGCACGGGTTGGAAAGATGAAAGAGATGAGAAGCTGGAGGGAGGTGATTTCTGAGCCAGAGTCTGGGCCTTGGAGCGATAAATGTCTGCAGGGATGCTTGACTGGAAACGGTCACTCTGGAAAACACAAGAACACATATTGAATATTATTACTATAACCTGATTGAGTCTTTTCCTTCTTACATCACCTAATGGAATCAAAGACTCAGAGGAGGGCTGAATTAAAAATCTGGCAGTTGTGCATCTGTAGCATCAGCCTCTGTAAGCTCAAGAATGAACTACAAATGGTCAAAAAAAGAGAAGTTTCTTCATAAATGCATCAAGGTGTTCTTATTCTAAGTAATTAAGTCTATTCCATGGGAGAAACCAGAATATTAAAAGAAATGGGAGACCCCTGTGCAGAACTGAGAAAAGGAGGTAAATCAGAGTCTGTAGACTGAGAAACAGATGCTGCACAGGTCCTCAACTTGCAGCTTCATTAAACAGAACCTGTGTTTTGTTGTAAAGGGACCAACACATCACAACTGTTCCTTATTTTCCTATTAAACATGACCAAATAATGAGGTCAGCTATTTTCAAGTATTTGCTGTTAGTGTAAAACTCTGCTCCAAACAGACTTCCGTTTTCTTCTATGTATGATGCATGTATGATTTCTCTGAAAGTGCATACTCCTAATATGGGCATCTCAGCACACAACTCTGGATGTGCGCACATCCCACCCACCTGCTCTTTGCAAGCCAATCTGAAGAAAATTGGCTTAAAAGAAGACTGGCCTTAAAGGGAAATTAGCTGAAATGGTTTTGTTTCAGACAGTGGATGACCTGAGAGGCTGCACCAAGGCCTAGCATATGATAAAAAAAAAAGGTTATTGAAATGTGACTCATGCAAAATGACTCTAGCTGAGTCATAGAACAAAAATAATAGGGCTCCATTAACTTGTGCATGAATTCTGTTTGTTTGTTATCACAACAGTTCCATAGGACAGTGTAGCGGATTACACATATGCTTGATAAGCAAAAGATTGCTGGTTCAATTCCAGCCAAAGCCACAAATCTCTTCAGGGTTGTGTTAGGAAGGACAAAACTCTGACAAATAAAACATGTTGTGCTACCCACTGCGGTGACCCCCTGAGACAAGGGAGTAGCTGAAAGTAGCTTTACAACAGTCTAATCATAGAGAGCTGAATATTCCTTTGTAGTCTATATGTTCTAATGTCCTGGAGCAAATAATTAACCCCCCCAAATAAACAGACTGTTTGTGGTAAGAACTGCATGTGCAAGGAGAAAAATACAATGTTTCTGCTGCAAGGAAGCATTTTCACCACAATTATAATTATTTTTTGTTGTTGGAGCATCCTGGCTTCATAGAAATTTATGATGCCAACCATGAACAATTCCCTATTTCATTCACCAGCTCCCTCATTCCCAGTCCTCCCTCTGTCCGCTGTCTAATGATGGCAAAAAACTGGCCCCCTAACAAAGAAAAAAAAAACCAAACAAAAAAATTATGAGTCATGCAGAATTACTATTTATGCAGATGCTGGATCCAAGACAAATGTCCTACCTGCTCATCACCTGTTTAAGACTGAGACAATGCACTCAAATAATGAGCTAAAATGTGAATGTGCAGGCCAGAAGTAACTGTATGTCAGAAGAACTGATTATGATGCTAAAGCAAAATGCACAAGCATCCTGCCTTTTATTATTTTAACACCACCAATCCAATAACCTCCTTCATGTTACTATAGCCAATTTACTTCTAGGCAAAATATATGCAAAATTAAATAGATGCACATTCACTGAAAACATCTAAATGTAGCATTTCTTGTTTTTGTTCTTCTGCTAGACGTAGAGAGACTATCTGGATGCATTTGGCTTTATTATAATAGGCTTCATTTAAACGAAATGATTATTGAGATGAAAAAGCCCATTTTTGAGCAAAAAAAACCCAACAAGTTATTAATCCATTTATGCAATCATATTAACAGATCCATCAGCTACAACAAAAGCAAATTGTCACTGCTGGCTCCATTAACGCCCACCTAAGAGCACAGAAATGGCACAAGCCTGAGTAACGGCAAAATTATCATAACAATGCCGACATAAAGCGTTCCTCACAGTTGTCATACTTCTTTATGATTTGTATGTGTGAGGCACCCTCTTGTATTTGTTGCTGGCAGTATCTTTGTTCATCTACATCACTCAGTCGGTGATGTTTATGCCACTCGTGCCCCGGAGGGCGCCTTCAGTCCTCTTGCTCCTTTTAGTTGCCACCAAACAGGTGAACCTGCATAGAAAAGGCCACGAGCCTGCGAGCGATGCCTGCAGGCTCCGCGCAGTCGTATTCGCTGGGTCCTCAGTACAATTCCCCAGCAGGAAAGAGGCCTCTGCGGGCACAGCAGAGGGATGCAGTCACGCCGTGAGTTATTAATTAGAGCGGTGAACTCCTGAACTCTCGGCTGGTATTATTTCGCTCATAACGGTCAAGCTGGGAGAAGTCATCAGTTAGGACGGGGAGGCAAGAAAGGAGCGACAACGAAGGATGACAGCGGACCCCCTGCTGTGAAGGTGTGTGCGCGTCTGTATTTGTGTCTTTGAGTGTGTTGTGTGAGTGTGCACTGTATGTGTGTGCGCTCTCTTTTCAAACTGAGCCAGGTGGCTGTGAATGGAGGTTGAGGCTAAATGCAGTCACTGGGATAAAAAAACAAAAACAAATTACTCCCATATTCTTCGTTTTCTAAATGTGAGAACTGGAGCAGCAGGAGCTGAGGTTTATCTGGCAATTCAGTGATATTCTGTCATTTGGGTTTCATTACTTTTGGGCTTTCTGAATCCTTACAATTAGTACACTAATAATTGATGTATAGAGGTGAATTTACAGCTCCAGATTTTACAGCTCAGAAGGAGCTTTGGATTCACAGTATACAGGTCGTTGGTGCAGCCCCACAGTTCATTCACTCTCAAACTGGCCCCACCTTAAGGAGATGACCATATCTCCCATTTCTACAATGTCTTACAGAGCTTAACTTTGGCTGTAAGTTTGGCCATATTTCTATAAGTTTACACCTTTTGTAAAAGAACAAAAAGCACAATAGGTTCTGTTTAATTGCTTTAAAAAAAATACTGCAACATGACAACAAACTCATCAACTGGAAGAACGACCAAGACCCAGAAAAGGCAGACAGAGTAAATCCTTACCTTGCTAGGTGCGCTCAAGCTGGAGGCAGATGTCTTGGGAAGGAGGCCAAGACGTTGGAGGTAAATCTGGAGATTTCTGCTGAGCTCTACTTCCACTGGTTTTACCCTTTGGTCCACTGGGTCCATTGCTTGAGCTACTGGCCTGCAGGAGAAGGGAAAATGATTGGCAAAATGTTGAAATCAGTCATTTCAGAGATGTACAGCCAGATAACTCCTCCTTGCAAAGACATGAGCATTGTTTTTCCTCCAAATGCAATAATCAATATGACACCATTTTTAAAATTTCATAAACAGTAGAAATATTAGTGCTAGAAAAACATTGAAAAAGTCTGTTAAAAAGGCTGCAATATCTAAACAAAACCCAAAAACTAAAATTATTAGGCGATTACAGATGTGGTATTATTTTTGTTGCAAACTATGAGAAACTTAAGCCAGCACAAGATGCATACATATCAAACAAATAAAAAAGGCATTTGAGTGGGAACAGTGTTGTTTTTGCCAGTGCATCGAAGTCTGGTGTTAGTCTTGTTGCAGCAATTCTCAGAATTTTCGACAGCACTCAAAATTAAGATATGATTTGATTTGGGCAAATCTGTACCAATCTGAGGCAGGACGGATTAAAAAGATCAACGGGCCGGGTGTGGCCCATGGGCCGTAGTTTGCCCTCCCCTGGTAATGGCAAAGTATTACTGCCCTTTAAAATAGTGAAATGGCTTCCTTCAGTCACAAAAGCATTGCGCCAAAAATGAGTAGATTCAATAACCATCTGACCTGCTCTCAGTGTTGTAGACGGGCCCATTCTGCTGTGGTCTGTAGGGAATCCTTCTCAGCTTGGATAACTCCTTGGACAGTACCTGCTGGGTGGTATCATCTTCCCAGGTCAAACCTACAGAGAGAAAGATGGAGACTCTTTAGAACTAAATGGGAACACAATCAGGCAGGTTAGTATTGCCCAGGCCCATATCTACTGTACACCCGTAAGCCTCAAATGAAAAGAAAAATCTTAATTAAACAGCACTGGAATACAGAAAAAGTGGGTTATATGCATGAACAAAGTCTAGCTGATACGTGGTAAGTACGGGCTAGAAAGGCGGAGAAGAAATTGCTAAGCATGCAGTAATTTCCCTAAACTCATTAGGTCACTCATTAGCAGAGGAGACGAGAAAACAGCGGGGCGTCCTTGGAGACTCCGGTGAGAGGCTGACTGTTTCAGTGACTAAGCAGAAACCATTTCTCCTCTCGCTCTCCTGCCATACTTCAGTTGTATAATACTTGGGAATTTCTTTTACACATATTTACTTAAACGCATGATTAAATACTTACACCATTGCCGAGACAAAAAAAAATGAAGGTCAAGGTATAAACCCAGAATGTCTGAACACTGCTGTAATATCAGTGACCACGTGAAAACAGTAAATGAATAACAGTGAACCAAAAAAGCCAATGAAAACTGCTAGTTAATGTTTTAAAACTGTTAAATTAAAACAGCACTTTTTCAACAATGAAATGAAGTTAATAATAATAATAATGCCTTACACTTATACAGCGCTTTTCATGGTACTCAAAGCGCTTTACAATTTCATGCACTATTCATTCACACCTCAGTCATACTTGGAATGACCAAAACCATTATCCTCAGTATATTTGCACTGCAGAAAATGTGCATGTCAGCTGGTGCCCACGAGTCACTGATGATATGAAGCATAAAGAAAAAGAAAGGGAAACACAAACGTGGTGTCCTGTTGCTTAATTACATTTATTAATTCAACTTAGATTTGTTTTTTCACATTTTCTTTTTGCAAGCTAGCTTTAATACTCAAATTTAATAACCAAATTGTGAGTAATGCCATCTCTGCAATAATGCTGCTGAGCGATGACTGTACCTAATGAAAGAAAATTATTCTGATTTACATTGTTCATTTGATTTGATTTGATTAATAGGACTCATCAGCTGTTCTCCCAGTGTACACAAACAAAAACAGGAAAGTTTATATTGTTTGCAAAACTAGAAGACATGTTTGAACCCAAGTGAAACATTAAGTGATAAACTTTAACAGCCACTCTGTCACCTGGTTTGTAGTCTGGTTTTTAATCTAAATGTGTGTCCTCCTGTCCAAAACTTGCCCAGGCTGCTCACAAAGATGCCATTTTGACTAGTAGGGCCCTTAGTAGAGTGGATCCCTCCCCCACTCAAAAAACATGATGTTATATTTTTTAAATAAAAAATGAGATCCACATGAACACGACATACATAGTCTGGATATATTTGATCTGCTTTATGTACCCAAATAGCATCCTCTAAAAGAATACATGAAATAAAGGGAAACAAACATTTGCCGAGATATGAATAACATATGTGATTTTTGTGTAGGGGTGTTCACTTTGTGTTATTGTATTTTGATTTAAAATTGAAAAATACCATGAATTATCAACAGTAATTGTTTATATGTGATATATGAGTGGCAAATTTCATCATGATAGATGAAAATTTCACTGAAGAGAGAAATCTTATACATTTTTGAACATTTTTGGTGACCTTGAAAATGAAATCATATGTTTTTGGGCCCCTAAAGAATTGTTCCACAAAGTTTTATCAATTTTGGTGCAAAACCTTGATTTGTATTGACAGTTGAGTTGTATTATAACAGACAAACAATAAGCACACCACAGATGTACTGTATAAGGTGGCATACTGCAAGCTGTATTTTAGCATCATCTGTACACAAGTAGAATTTACAGTCGCTTGTCCACACAGTTTACAACACTGGCACTGCACATCATCATTCTCATCATAATTATTATCATCATCATCATCACCGTCACAATCACCACAGAGATGATTCCTGATGATATGGCCCAAATATCTGACTTTAATAAACACATTCAAACAGAATGAGGGGGAAATCTGCTTCTGATCCCTCCTGGTTGGAGACGATGTATAATGCTTTTCCAGGACTCGACACTACATTAACACAGCTCTTTATTCTTTGCATACAGCCCTTTATCGACAACACCCACGCACACTCATGCACTAATGGATACATTTGGTTCATTTTGAGGTTATTATCTTGGCCAAGGACTCTTCAATACGCAGAAGGCAGGAGCTGGGAGTCAAGCCACTGCTCTGTCCCATACTGGACAAACCCAAGCCATCTCCTGCTCCTAACTTTAACTTATTAAACACAATCCTGCTCTAAAGGTGGCTATACAGTGTGCGATCTGGGGCTGTCCGCGATAAAATATGACAGATGTGAAAGAATTTGCTATTACAGTAGCTTTCACTGTGGCTCAAAAACAGTGACAAAGATCTGAGAGTATAAGAAATTCTGAACAAGCATCATTCATTGACTAACCAATCAATAGGAATGCAGCATGAAAGAGCACACTAATTAAGTCAATATGGGCAAACAAACAGCTGAGGAATTAGAGCTGCATGCTTTAGCATCAATTCAGTTGATATAAGCATCATACATGTATCAAACCTGTCCTATTAAATCCATGTTGCATAGTGTGACTTATTATATATATTATATATATATTATATTGAAGTTGTAGGA
>VUQK01020830.1:0-11501 GCA_015106715.1 Bujurquina vittata
ATGTTGTCCAGTTATGGATGTTGTCCAGTTATGGACTGAGGCTCCAGTTTGTCTGTGATCACTGCCTGCTTCTGTCTTGGATCTCCTCAATATTTTCAGCATTATCGCCACGCTACACTGCACCTCCACAAACGCTCATAAATCACAGCGCCCACCGAGTCACATTTGCTCTTTTCAAAAAAATATTACAAACACTGGCCTTTCTGAAATCTAATTATCTGCCATTTCACATAAGCGCTGCTAATATCTCAGCATTACAAGCTGTTTATTTAATGGTGTTTGTCTATGGATTAACCTTTTTTTTTTTTGGTTGTATTTTCATTTTCGTCAAATAGAGATGGCAGCTTGTGCTCGTCTTTGTGAGTCAGTCAGCGGAAAGAGAAACATCTGATGTGCTTTCTATGATGTTGATATTGAAATCCTGGCAACAGTAAATATGAATAGACTCTCCAGTCTTTCTCACACAGGGCTTGCCATTTAGCTTCGATCACCCGTATTTGTTTTCTCAGTCTTCGATCTTTTTTTCCTCCTCCCTGTGCTCAGGGAATAATTGTTTGTTGTCTGCCCCGCCTGTCAATTTTCAGATAATGTAAGTGGGAACACATTTCTGGGTCCTGAGATTCCACTTGGTGTGAGTGTGTCGTGCTGTGTTTTCTGCATGCAGAGGTGTATGTGTATGTGTATCCGTGTGTGTGTGTGTGTTTGGCGTTTTTGGGACTAGATGAGTGAATATTTTGGATGATTTGTGTTGTTATGTCACAAGTGTATGGTAAAGGCCAGAGTGTCGGTGTGAGAGTGTGTGTGAGCTGCTTTTGTGTGTCTCTTAAAGAGGGGAATGTAATTTATAAATGTGTGCTTGAAGCTCAGTAATGAGACAGTCGATTTATTTTCTCGCATTAATCGATTCATCGCAACTTGATAATTAACCTAATGCCTAAACCAAGAAAACATGATAGACATTTTTTTATCTTTACTTTCTAGTTTTTAAGCTACTGAAAAGCAAGGAATTCTTGATCTGTACTTTTTAAAAAATAAAATATTTTAATATCTGCTCCTTTGAATAATTGACGTTTCAAGTAAATAATCATTAGCTGATGAAATATAAGGAAACATAAAGCTCAAAAAGGAATGCTAAAAAGCACAAAGGTCAGTTTAAACAGGAGCACACTTAATTTGAATAATGCCAAATAATGAAAAAATAAAAACATTGGTATCAGTAAAAACAAACAATAAAAACCTCAAAGCCTAATTAAGCTTGTTATAGGACAGACTGAACTCTTATTTTTTTCATTTTAGAAAGAATGTTAATATTTATAATAAGTATTAAGTTTCTACCAGAGCTCAAACTGACAAACAAATCAAAAGCTGCATGCAAGCTTTTACATTTACCGTGTCTTAATTTCTCTACATGAAACCGTAATAATGTCTCCATGTAACACCTTGATGTCAGCTCTGAACAATGAGCGAGCCCAGACAAGCGGGTAGCTCCTCCTCTCCTCCCAGAGGAAGGCGGCGGTACCGGGGAAGAGCTTGACTGACACGTTCCCCCCTACGGCTGAGCCCCGGCCTGGTGTTTTACAGCCCTGTTAAGGTATACAGCAGGTAAAATGTCAATTAGGAAGGCCCGCCCTGATAACTCAACTCCCAATCCACTTGTTCTTGGCCATTAATATTTATCGTAGGCCTGGCCCTGGAGCTGCAGCCCATATCATCTGGAGTGATGTGCGCTGATGCTGCTGCGTCCTGACACACACTTTGCTGCGGCGTCTCTGCAGCTTAACAGAAACGCCTGCACAAAAGGACACCTACCACAGTCACACAGCCTAATCAAGCTGTCCACACAGAGCGGCACACGGTGCCTCCTCAGCCCTTAGTTGTTTCAGGGCATTTTAATGGGAAATTAAAGGCTTCCCTCATGTCTGTGGAATGAGAGTAGAGACAGAGGATAAATCAGGCTCCATGCCTTGACAGGAGACCGCTGTCTTTTTACCTTGTGCTTGTGCATGTCTGAATCCTAAACGTATCTGCAAATGTTTTCTCCCTCTGAGGCGGTGTTAAAATGTTCAAGTATTTTGTCCAGCTTCATTTTTGTCTTGGATTTGATTCGCTGTACTGGAAGGTCAGACAGAGCTGCCGTGCTTGTTTAATTCTCCCAGAGTCTCGTGGTCAAGTGTGTACAAACTGCAAATTTGAATGGATTTCTAGTGTGATTGCAGCAAGCAGCTTAGATTGTTTGGAATAAGGGAGTTTTTACTGTGAGGTTGCACGTAATGGTCACAGCAGATGTTCAGTTTATTACTTCAAAATAAATTACCTTCAAGTTATATAACCACCAAGTCTCAGTCTTCTCTCGGGTAAATGAGGATTTTGACAGATATACATTTACAGTAGACCAGCCTTGCTGAGTAGGACAGGATGACAGTGGAAGTCTTGGGTCAAACTCCTAATTTGTATGCATATGACACTGGAAGCAGGGCAGCACAGTACGGAGGTTAGCACTGTCACATCATGGATAGGAAACTTCTGGGGTTTTAATCTGTTAGTTGAATTTGTGTTTTCTCTGTGCCTGTTTGCTCCATTTTCCTCCCACAATCAAAAGGCATGCTTGTTGGGTTAACTGGTGATTCTAAATTGGCCGTATGAGTGAGTGTGCACTCGCATAGCTGTCTGTGTCTTTGAATTTGTCCTAAGATGGACCGGCGGTCCTGTCTGTACTTTACCCCACATAGACAGGAAGAGGCTCCAGTACTGTTGGAGCACACAGCCACCGTGGGATGGAGCGGATGCCCAGAGGCAAAATACCGTGTGTAACTAACTTACATGAATATGATTTATGAACGGAAAATAAACAAGCAACAGTTTGCTGATGCTATCATCCGGACCTTTATTTCTTCTTCAAATTGAATAATTTTTTTATTGCTAATAATTTATTAAAAAGCATTAGGGTGGGGGTGGGAGGAGGCCAGCTGCTCTTTAAACTTCTCAAGAGGACAAGATAAAGTTTGAGAGCACTCTACAGGTGTGTGTGGGTGAACGAATGGATGAATTTGAAGTGCTCTGCAGTGAAAAGGAAAATGTGCAGTAATAAAATAAGATAAAAAAACAGGAAGCAGATACTGCAGAAACAGAAATACTTTGTTTAATGGTACAAAAATAATTGAGATATATTATTGGGATAAACATATTATAAAGGGTAAAACAAAACTACTTTAAAAGTGCATTGTTAAGCCAATGCTTTTGAGAGAACCGAAAACTTAACAGTCCCAGTTTTATACAGAGAAAGCCCACCTGAAGTCTCGCAAAGTAAACATTAAGGCTTTTTTAAAAAAAAAAAATGGATTAGTTACATTCACTTGATGTATAGTTTCTGCCTTTCCTGACTAGGTTGCATTCAGATTTCTGCTTAGTAGAGCTGGCCTAGCCTATTCCTGTTCCTCCAGAGGTGATTCCTTAATTCTTCTCCATGATATGTGCTGTAATGCAATCATCAGTCCCTCCCTCCTCAACCAGGAATTTATGAACACTTAATGTCTCTCTGTGCTGACAGGGCTTCAGTCTCACTGTGTTTATGCTATTGCCCAGAAATCCATGTCATTTATTGCTTCTCTCTCTCTCTCTCTCTCTCTCTCTCTCTCTCTTTTTTAAAAATTTGATCCTATATCACTCCCAGCTCTGCCTTTTTATGAGGACACAAACTAGGTTGCATATTGAGAATATATACGTTCCAGATAAAGTGGGGTCACAGAGGAGGGGTCTCTGTGTGAAGTCTTGGTTTTGAACAGAGGTTAACTAGCAGCAGCATCTACCATCCTCATCCTCCTCTTCTGCCTCCCAGCTCTGTGTTTAAAAAAGCCGCAGTGGGCACGTAAGCAGGTTAAAATATTGCAAACTAAATCTAAGAGGGCTCTTATTTCAATACGGTGAGAAGTACGGCACCGACTGAGGCCACTTGAATGGAGTAGATGTCAGCTCGGTAATATCGCCGGGCCATAACTCTCCACGGCCATCACTCATACTCTTGGGGGCAGACATAAGTGCACACACACACACACACACACACACACACACACACACACACACACACACACACACACAGAGCAAGATAAACACAGTGCAAGCATGCATGTGGGGGGGGAGCACACACACTTTGGACATGTGTTGAGCGACAATCAATGAATCTGCCATCACACGTGAATTATGAGGCCGAAGGGAGCGGGCCTCCTCTCTGTGAAAATATTTTGACCGAAAATGTAGATATAATTAATGAGTTGTGTAAAGAAGTGGAGAAATTGATGCATTTATTACAAGGAGTGAAATCTATGGGGCAGCTGAGCCTTCACCCTCCTGGATCCCTGCTGCGCCAGCCTCTCTCCCACACACTCTCTGATTAACCGTTTACCTATGTGTGTGGACGGGATCTGGCCGAGGAGAGTAAATCAGCTGAGGTGGCCGTGTTGTTGTGCCGTGGCGGAGGGTGGCATGTTGTGGCGTGCGTGTGTGGCGGGGCAGGGGGGGGCTGTGGTGATGGTGAGGTGTCTCCAGCCTCAGATAATGATGTGATTCCAGCGCGAGGCGGGCCTGCTGTACCTCGCCACCGTCCATTATGATGTGCAGCCCCGCAGCCACCGAGGGGGCAGAGTGAAGGTGAGCCTGTCATATCGATCTTTTTAGTGCTAAAATATGAGCCACTTTACTCTGCTCCCCAGCGCAGTGATGTGAAAAATAATAACTCGGACCCAAATTAAAAATATTGATCGCTTAGGTGGTGTTGAGAGCAAATAAACACCCTCTGAAGGATTTTACCCCCCTCACCCACCACCTTTCCCCTCCCCCCTCCTTCCCTCCCTCCTCTGTCTTGTCCAGTGAAAGGGCCAGGTCAGGGATGGAGGGGCTTGCTGAACTGTAAAAATATCACACCATCTTTTTGCTCAGTAGTCTTCATAATACCCACCTTGCAGACTCTTAGTGCTCTTTATTGTTCCTGGACACAAATCAACAGCAAACGTGTTTTCAGATACTCCCCAACACTGATTGATTGGGTTTTGACTCAATAATCTGGCATTAGCTCGGATATATTCAGGTGTCCCCCACCGCCTCCCTGCAAGTCATAATTTTTTGCACATCCGAGTTTGACTTTTTTATTCCTTTTCTGCCGTAACAGATGAGCTGACACGGGGCCATCAAACGGGTGGGAAAACAATTGCCACAAGGTTAATTTTATTGCCTGCACCATGCATTTGTGAGCAGGCGGGAGGTGTCCTCTGCCCGGATCCTGATGAATGGCTGCGCCGAGCGGGCAGGAATGAAAATGAGAGGGGAGAGGCCAGGCGCAGGGAGCCAGAGTCCCGCCGCTCCCACCTGAAATTGAAATTTTTTCTGACATGCTCAGAATTGGTATTCTGATATATAAGAGAGGCGATGTTCCATTTAGTTTGATGATGAAAGCCGTCATGTGTCCCACTCAATCGTTTTTTACGACTTCCACTTTACCTCATACATCCGGAGAAGGTTAATATCCGCACACCCTAAATGGCGGATGTCAGATTGTCCGGAGTCTGTAGGAAAATAAACTACTTAGTGTGTCTAAATGCTGTCGTAATACTTGGCCATCCCGGCCGCAGCGCTATTGATTGTCTACAAGGACGTTTGTTCTGTTTTGGGACCGAAGCGGGATGAATAGATATTTGATGGAGCGTGGAGAGTGAGGCTGCACCAGTATCTGCATCTCAGTGCTGTTTCAGTGGGGATGAGAGCCAGGCGTTGGGGAGAATCACATGCTGCCTGTTGACATCAGTGAGAGGGAGCGGGGCCGGAGCTGGCGATATCTCCTCTTCCCCACTTGAGCAGGGTCCTCTTGCTGAAAGCTCACTTCTGTCTGCTGGCTTCAGGCCCTCACTCAGTGTGTGTGTATGTTTCAGCTGTTACTGATATAGGGCTATCTCCAGGCAGCACTTTGTCCATACATATCGATTCTGCCTCCTCCACCAGCTATAGTTGCTTCATTTGCATGGCCCAGCTGACCCAGGCCGTCATGGCCATTATATTCCCATTAGCTAATCTCTCAGCTTTGATTTCCATAATCCTCTGTCTATTGAAAGCCCTCACAGTTCTCACAGACCCACTCTCTAAGGAGGAAAAACACACCCCCACTCCATTCTTCACTAACATGCATCACACACTCAAGCAAGGATCCGTATATTTGACATAACCACTATGATGATGCCCTATTATGCTGTATTATTCAGTTATAATGCTAAGTTTTGG
Source organism: Bujurquina vittata (assembly GCA_015106715.1). Classification (NCBI taxonomy): domain Eukaryota; kingdom Metazoa; phylum Chordata; class Actinopteri; order Cichliformes; family Cichlidae; genus Bujurquina; species Bujurquina vittata. Next base: position 6,265 of record VUQK01020830.1, read on the forward strand.
CAACATCAGAAGTATTAGGACCAACTTCAATAATTTTTTTTACTTACTACTACATTCTTTCCTACTATTACACTATATTTACTTGTATTATTATGTGCCCCATTAGTTTAGGTCATCATCTGATCACAAATATCCCAAACTTGTGTTTTGGAGAAAAATACAAGTTTGGGATACATTTTACGGTTTCGTGAATTACTATATTCATTTTGAATTTGATTAGTGATATCATGTCTCTAAAAAGTTGGGATGGGGTCAACAAAAGGTTGGAAAGGTAAGTTGTACTAAACAGAAACAGCTGTGGGAATATTTTGCAACTAATCAGGTTAATTGGCAACAGGTGAGCAACATGATTGGGTATATAAACAGTATCAGAGAGAGGCAGAGTTTCTCAGAAGTAAACACTGGCAGAAGTTCACCAGTCTGCAGAAAAACTGTGTCTAAAAATTGACAAAGACTGAATGGCTGACACGGCTGCCTCACAATTAGAATAACATGTGAAGGCCTGGGTTCGATTCCTCTCTCCCTCTTACTCTGTGTGGGGATTGCATGTTCCCCCACGTGTCTGCATGGGTTCCTGAAATCACTGTCTGTGAACACTGTGCCATCCACTCATGCAAAGAAGAAGCCACATGATCCAGAAACACCGCCATCTTCCTTGGTTCAAAGTTCTTTTAAAATGGGCCGAGGAAAAGTGGAAAACTGTTCTGTGGACGGACAAATTCTGGCCTGCCTGCAGTCTAGACCATTCACATTTGGAGCATCATGAAATGAAAAATACTCCAAGGAAGATCCAGGAGACAAGAATGGGACAACATTCCTCTCCCAAAAGTCCAGCAGCTGCTCTCCTCAGTTCCCAGGCTGTTTTTATTTACACTGTACACAGTGTCAGCTTTTTTTGAATTGGTTTTATAGTTAGTAGTGAAATGCCTAGAATTTCCAAGAAGTCGTATGATAACATTTTCTGAGAACATTGTTGAGGCTATCAAAGGAGACATTGTTGAAGTGTTGCAGCGAAATATTGAAGCAGTCCTTTGCCTGAACTGGACCTTTAGCAAGATATTTAGCTTTGTGTGTTAACCGCTACACTGCAGCTCAGTAAGGAGGTCTGGGAAAGTTAAAGAAGAGATGTCATACTAAAAAGACTATAATATGCAACATGGATCTAAATTTCTTTACTTTATTCATTAGGAAAATGAATAGTGATCATAGTAAAGAGTAGAGTATATGATAGTTGTATTCACAATTAGTGACTTGTTGTCTTGTGTCCTGCCTGCACTCTACAACAGAATCTTTCCAGTGAGAACACAACTGAATGAAGGATTGTTTGCTTATGTGAGAAAGCTTTGAAGACTTTGAGCAATTTCCAGGCCTGACTCTCCTGACATTTTCCAGTGTTTGTTTTTGAAAACAGCTCATTGTGTAACCATTAATGTGGTGAAGAGTGAAAACCTTTTAATTTACGGAGGAGCCTTTTATGCTCATTTTCAACTCTACATTTTTATTTATGGACTCATCTAGAGTAGCTTTACCTGACTCAGCTCATATTTAGCTTGATGCAGCCTCTCAGTTGACCCACTGTTCAAAACAATCTGTTTTAGCTCACTCCATTTATTCCAGACGCATACAGTTAGTGATAGATTTAGTCGACTTCCAAACACACTTATACTCTAGCTAGTTATCAACAACTAACCCACTCACCTCTGCTTCATATCCACCCCAGGATCATCTGCTCCTTCTCTTGTAGAAGAAACATCCAGTGTGCCAGGCCAGCCTGACCGTAATCACCCTCAGTGGAGTTCTCTTGGAGCGATGGCTTACATTGATCAAAGAGGACCCACTACCTCCAACCCACACTCCACCCTTAACACTCCCCCTCCTCTCCAAATGAGCTGATAATTAATAACGGCTGGCTCTGCTAACACCAGTCAACATACAGCTTGATGGATCGGACAGCTTGGATGCAAACCAATACAATGCCAAGCTTTCTCCGTCCCTCTTGAAAGGCCCCTGGGTGCGTGATCAGGGATGCATAGTGGCACCCTCCCTGCTAATTAAATCCTAACAGGTTGCCAGTGTTTTTTCAGCAGGGAGGCTTTCTATCTCTTAACTATTGGCATGTACTTAATAATTCATGGAGCTACATCACTGAGGACAGGGCATAGGGTTTGTGCTGTGGTGTCGCAAACTTTGTGGTCACAATTCATTTCACTTCATTCAGAGAAAATTAGCTTGGATTTTTTTCACTATTTGCTTTCCACTAAATGCTGATCATGTCAGATAAAGATGATGAGAGTGAATAATAACTAGCCCTTGAAAAATTCTTTTCATTCATCTAAAGGAATCACACCGCTGTGGGACATTTACTGCCAAATAACAGCAGCTTCAAGCCGTTTCCTCCAACTGTCACCGAGGTGGTTCAGCCACAGTGACAGCCGCCTCATAGAATCACTCTGTGTCATGACAGCTTTTCCTTTTTTTTTGCTGAATGAGCTGAGCAGTGACAGACACATCAATGACTGATGCACGCCCCCGTGCTAAAGGCCTCCTTTTAATCACTGCACCTCCTTTTGTTTTGTCAACACGTGACTTGGTAGCCGCTAATTGTGAGAGATGGGTATTTTCCGCTGGGGGAAATTCTGTTAGCCGCTTCATTAGGCTGAGTTCACAGCTCGGACTGGCCACCAGCAGTGACAGTTTGTGACTTTGGGTGCGTAAGTTAAGGGGTATGAGGAAGGGGTGGAAAGTGCATGTTATATTTTTAGACATGTTGGGCCCTATTTAAGCATAGTGATAGTTGGAGTTGGACGTATGGCGATTGGACCCAGTGTGGCCCCTAACCAGTGCAATTGGATGTAATTGGTGAATCTGGTCTAAGAGGGAGTGGAGGGTCGGCGGCTATGGGCTGTGAGCCTGTCATAATAACAACCAACAATGTGATCATTTCATTTCCTTTTCACTTACACATCACCTCACTGCACATGAGACAGGCCACACACACACACACACGCACACACACGCACACACGCACACACACACACACACACACACACACACACAGGGACAAGGTTAACGTTGGGCCCCATTTATTTCACTCTAACAATGACTCTAAATAGCTTTTCAAAAGCAGAGTGAGGAGGGAGACAAAAATAATCCAATCACACAATTACTGCGGGGCTTCATTCTATAGTTAAGTGCATTTTTATTGTGTAACGTTTCTTTTTTTCCCCCCCTGCACCCTCTCCCACCCCTCCCACCCTCTCTATTTTTCCTGCCTCGCTCAGCAAGCGTTCTCTCCCTGCCACTTCTCATCTAATATGGCCATAATTGGGTTTGGTTGTACAAATCAGATTTCAGCAATTGGGTTATCCTCCTCTGAAATTGGAGAGATCTCTGGGCCGGCATGGGTTGAGAGTTAATGTGCTTTTGTTAAGCCCTCCTTTTGGTGGTTGTGGCCGCAACACTGGACTGTGCCACTTAAAGCGGGTCACCTGTCACTGTGGACACTCCTTGGAATTTAGCCTCTCTTTCCCAAAAACCCACTTCCCCCTTGATATACATGCACCATTTATACACATCCCTGACCCTCTGCTTCTCCTCGGGCAAATAATGACATTTGAATCGAGCATTAACAGGCTTAATTACTTTAAAATTGTCATTTTAATTTACACTGATATAGTATTGATCACACAAGCAGAGATTAAGGCCCTCAGTGGAGCGGTTGATGTGGAATTAAACAGGGCCGGGTCCTCCTGGGGCCCGCCTGGCCTGTCCTGCCGCAGCCAGAAGAGGAATGACATCCTCCCTCTAATGAACTGGCAGCATGCGCAGACATGAATTTCAGGCCCCGCTGGAGAAGGAGGGAAATAATGGGGTTTGGGGAGCCATGGCGGGTTATTCATTCAGTGCCATGCACCAATTCTCCTGTGATTCATCCCCAGACCCCCAGAACCCCACTGCCTGTTTGCCTGCCACATTCAGCTCGCCTGACCTTTCTCCTGCCTAAGTATATATATATATCCCCTCCGTCCTTTGGGATCACCTAGCCCCCCTACCAGGTATCATGTATAGACGAAGAAAGGAGCACAGGGAGACATTAGAGTGGTAGAGGGAGCTGGGGTGAGACACCTGCAGCGAGCCACCAGCGTCTAATCCAAACACCCCTCCCCACGGTGGTGGAAGCGCCTGTCCGTGATTCTCCCTCACATCCTGGCTCGGTGGCCTGTCTGACGAAGGCGACGCTGTCACTGGGAATTGATCTCCTCACTTGAGCCCGGTGTCACACACAGCTGGTTAATATCAGGGGGAGAATCGTTACATTAAACTCAAGCAATTTCTCTCGGGTCGGAAGAAAGCCTGCGGCTCCTGTGGCAAGCACCCTGCTGTGGAGTAATTAAAGTAGAAAGAACAACCTCTTGACACCTTCGTCCAATAAACATGCTCAAACAGTCACATTGCACACGAGTGCTTTTAATGACTGCCACTTAGAGTGAGTGGCAGATAAGAACTGGCAGCATTTCGATGCGTTAGCTGTGCCTGTCAGGAAACGACTCCTCTAACATGTACATTTTTAGTCACCTTATTCACTTGAATGTGTGAAGAATTTCATTTTTGTGCAACAGTGAATAATAAAAGATGCAGCCTTGTCATCAGTTATAAAAGTAAAATTTTGCTACTATACGTATGTACATACATATACAGATGTCTGGTCAAGTTGCTAATTTAATGTCCAGTTTCACATTGAAGTATCATCAAGCCATAAAGTTTGGGCACTAAATTAAACACTTAAATCTTATTTTGTTTAAGTGAACAGTGGAGCAGGAAGGCAAAAAAAAAAAAAAAGACAAAAACAATGAAAGGTGTTAGGGGGTAATACAGCACAGGACAAGCATCATCTATTACAATAGGTGGATAGTACTTTCTACGCACAGCATTGCTACAAACAAATGCTTTAAAATTTATGAGGTGTTCACTATGTGACGTTTGATGCATGATGCACAATGATGATCCCTACTGTATTATGCCAGGATGCATGGCTGCCATTCTTTCTCTGTCCATCTCCATGGACCCTACCCCTTGGCTTTTGTTTTGGGTATATTATTGACTTGATCAGCGCATCGTTTCATGATGCTGATTAGTAGATGTAGGTTATAGCGGCAGCCACATTGTGATGGTGAGATGTGGCCGTTGCAGGCCAACAGACGACTTTGGACCTCTTTCACTTTTCAGCATAGGACTAC
>VUQK01020832.1:2650-16221 GCA_015106715.1 Bujurquina vittata
CCCCCCTCATTCCTTCCCACCTCGCCGATTTAAAAGGAAAAAAAAAAAAAAAAAAAAACAAAAAAAAAACCTGGAGTCGTGACAACCTCCACCACAGCTTGACCATGTAGAGTCAAACCATCCTGCTTCAGCTGAAAGGAACCCATAAACCAGCTGCGCAGAGCCGACATTGGCAGGATTATTAATAGAACAGCAGCAAAGTCAATAACACTGTACTCCCACCAACAGCATCTCATCACAGCATCCCACTAGCGTCGACTGCGCCAAGTCTGCTCGTCCTCAGTTGCCTCTCTCATGCTGGAGATATTGTTTTGCCCTGTTGACACCCTTCATCCGTTTATGTTACTCATTCCAACAAATACCATTTTGTCCATTTTTACTGGATCAGTGCCTCCTGTGTCATGTCTTTATTGTATTCGACCCCCTTGTAGTTTGCTCTAATCACTGCAAGCGTGCCCTCCCGTGACACGAGTGGGTGCCAGACAGAGGATGGTAAGGTAACCAAGTCAGTCAAAATTCATTATGTGCTTACACGTACGTCACCTCTCGCTGCCTCCTTCACCCTCCTCTTCTGAAAGTGGCACAAGGGTGGGGCAAGAAGAAGAGAGGGGAGGAAAGAGGAAATGACAAGCTGAGAAAACTATTTGCCCATTTGGGGAACTTGTTGTGTGCGAGTCTTTCAAAGAGAAGAAAGGTAGCACTTTCTTGAGCCCGTGCTGAGCAGATCTGAGGACAGAGGAGTAAATTAAGCCCTTGCTGGAAAAATAACCACACTGCATGAAAGACCTACATCACTTTCCACATTACTTTCCACATTCCTGCCCCAACCAGGATCTAATTTCACTGCACTGTAAGCTAGCCACTGCCATCTACCACTTGCTGCTAGGAGCCCCTACAACACCAGAGGTCCTCAGACGTTAGTCTGACCTCACAACCCTTTCAGATGAGCTCATGTACTGCTTCACCAACACCATAGTCATGTTCCAAGTATCTGAACTGGAAATTGAGTAATAGTGAAATAGTGGATGTTACAATTGAATTTTTAGTGCTGATGCCACTGGCTTTATGATATTACTTATATTTTTAGTGGCATAAGCAGGCCCTTTCAACCATACACTGTATGTTGAAGAGGCACAGCCGCTATAATGTCAGCTACTGGTTGTGAAGACCTAACGTGCACTTTGGCCATCACCTTTTTTTAAGAAGAAAAAAGACTAGACATGATGATAAGTGAGGGGTGAATTTGTGTGGGATCCTCGTGCAATAGCGATTTCTCAATAACACTGCAGCTTAAATATAAAGTAAACCATAATTTTCCCTCATTTTTACTCTAAATTGGAGCATTATTTACAAAATAAACAATAGCCTACATTCAGTAAGGCTGGAAACCAGCAACTAAGACCACTATTTAAAAAAAAAAAAAGTGTGTAGATTTAACACACTTGCACATTAGCTTCACTTTTCAGGCTGTGGACTGTAAAAATATGGACATCTTCTATTGGCCAGCAAGGAGCAATTTATTTGGTTTCAAAAAAGTAGTAAATTTAGATTATATTTAGTATAGATTATATTTAGTATATTTAGATTATATTTTGTTTTTAGGAAGTCTGACTTTCTTTTTTATGGCACCGATCAGGAGTGGCCCTCCAATCTCATTGTACATCCTGTATAGTGACAATAAAGGCATTCTATTCTATTCTATTCTATTCTAAAACCAATCCTACTTACTACTATTCCCACTTGATTTAATACTTTAAATAGTCTCCAAGTTTTTTTAAATGAATGTATGACCACAATAGCACATGACGCTCACTTTGTAAATTACAGTGAAATAAAAATATAAAGCAGTGCATGCTTTAGGCGTGGCCTATCCAGTGATCCCTCAGTTTCTCAGTCAGATCCACTCATTCATTAAAAACACCAAGATGGTGAAGTTGTAACAGTACTCAAAGTCCATCTTTAATACACAGTCTATGATCTCAACCATTACCAAATACTTCCACTTAACCTTTTAAAGCACTTATTTTACTTCAAGTTAACTTTCTTGCACTTTATCACAACATAAGCTGTGTTATGGTGGAGAATGTGCAAAAATAGAATTGGAGAGGAAACAAACTTTTCATAATCTGCTTCGAGTTATGCATGTCAACATTAGGTTTAACACTGATGTCAGGTGACTTTCAACCACGTGAAAGTGTTAGTGTTACAAAACTCACATTCTAAAGGTTACTGTGTCCATTTCGTCTCCATCCAGTGCAACTAAGAATGAAGATTCACTGGAGATTTAAATAACAAAATAGGGCACATAATTTGAAATGGGGCATCTGCCTGACAACCACATTAGTTTCAGGGTCACAGAACAAATTTTGCATCCTGTCACATACCACGGCACAAACAACTGGTTATTTCACCAAACTAATGGAATAGTGCACTGCACCAGTTTGCCCCTTTACAAATACACTCCAACAGTATTGACTATGTGATAGATGTGATAGCTCACAGGTCGTTACACAAGCCTTTTGACAGTGAAGAATGCAGAGGGGTGTTAAGATACACATTTCTGTTTGTCAGCAGTAATCTTTCTTAAGAGGAATGCTGCACTGGAACAGCTAATATGATTTTTGACCGACCCAGTGAAGAAAATCTACTATTACTGCTTCACTTCTGCGCCTATGGTCCTGTACAATAAATTTAATCAGCAGACAACCTCCCCCATTTCTGCTCTGTGGATTACCATGTGGTTTGTTTCAGCCTTATCACTTGTTATCTCTGTTAGGGTCATTCCATTTGAGATGTTCAGACAATGCAAAGCTGTCTTCTTTCTTTTGTCATCTCATGAAACACATTAACAGACCACAGAAAATACCATGACAGTGACAACCTGGACAGCTGGCATGCAGTACAATTTGGTATAACGTGGGAACAAACAGTTAAATGCAAGTCTGATGTTAGACCAATTATGTAGCACATTTCAAAGTTCATAGTGCAAAACTGCATTTCACTACCTCCCAAGTAACAACCACATTTCCAGTTACAAAAACAGGTGTGTAGGTCACACACACACCCACACACCCACTCAACCATGGACAAAGTACATTTTAGGTCACATACAGAAACAAGACTGAGCTTTACCACAGTGACTGCAGATTAGATGGCTTCCCTGTTTCAGGGCTTTTAATCGTCTTCCAGCTTTATGGCTTGATTCATACTGAAAAACTTGTATTTACATGAATGAATTAAGCCCAACAAGCCAAACTCTGAAAACTCTTTTCTACAAGACATTTACTGTGGATAGCCACGTCAATTACGCTCAGCCAAAAAAGGAGGTTTGATCATTAACTGGCACTCTAGAGAAGACTAGAGTGCAGTTCGGTAATCTGTGATCAAACAATACCTCATAAATAATGCTACGGAAGAGAAAGCAACACTATCTGCTGAGCCATAAGCCATCGTCACAAAAAGGTATAGTCAAGGTCTGTCCTTCAAGCTCAGAAATCTCAACAAGTCCTTTGTTTATGTAGTTTTAGTCAGAGTGCAGTCATTTCCTGTCATTGTTGGGCTCCATTGAAACCTTACAGGTGTGTGCTGTGAGGCAGAGGACCGGAGGGTTACAAGCAGAGGAAAAGAGGCAGGGGAGGTAAAAATCAGAACATGCGCTGTGAACAGAGGTCAGAAATTTCTGATGAGGAAACTGAGACAACAAGGAAGCAGTGTTTCAAAAAAACAAAAACAAAACCACAGCAGTCTGCATATCCTTGAGAGCAGTCACGTCAACAACTAACTGAGGCAGGACCAAATTAGAAGAGACATTCAAGAGAAAGCCCCAGCTTGGATGATGTTAAAGGCCTGCATTAGTGATATGCTGCATGCAGACTCCACAGGTTCAAATGCATTACTGTTTGATACTGCCTTTAACACACACACACACAAAAACAACAACTTGGCAATCTCCACTATGGCAGGAATGTTTTGTTTACACCTGTGAATCTGAGATACTACAAAACCAAGACAAATACAATGTTTGACTTTACTTTTCAATCATTCGTTCATTTAAATGCACCTCTCATTGTTGACCCTTTAAATATCTTTATTATTCAAGTTTTAAAATGTAGATTCTCTCAAGTTGTCTGGCTAAAGCTCCAAAGCAAAGATATTCCATTTCCTAGAACTAAATACTCTAAACAGTCAGATTTTAAAAGGCTACCCCCCAATTAAAAAAAAACATCAATTATCAAAACTGTTCCAAGTATGCGCAAAAAATGTCAGCTCTAAAAGTGTTCAGCCCATATTCAAATCTGCTTTTCTTGATTATCTGAGCTGAAGGCACCTTTGAATGCAGTTGAAAGGCAAATACAGAGTAGAAATACCTGACATTTGTTCAAAGAACACTGAGACTGTGTAAAGGATTGCAATGTGCCAAATAATGTCATGCTGCCCTCTCCACAGAGCAACAAAGGCAAGGAGCCTGCAAGTAATCTGCCCCAGCTGGGACATCCACCCTTCAGTGAAATTTAAACATCCACAGGCAAGCTCCCTCGGACTGCATCACTCTGGGAGGACTGAACAACCTCGCACACCAGCACCATGTTCACATTTTATAAGGGGTCTGCATTTAATTTTGTCTAGCCTACAGTACACCCCCCCCGGGTGCCTCAAGTATGGACATTGCTGACACATGAATGAGGGAATGTAACAATCTCTGCAGGGGGCTCCATAACAGCACCAAAACTGGCAGAGAGAGGAGAGGAGAACTGGCCTCCAGAGAAGATGTTGCACAACATATTAATTTGCCAAAATGACTCTTGCAAATAACAGGATATGACATACAGCACATCACCCAACGTGACCTTTGAAGCATCAGAAATCTTTCTCAAGCGACACAGCACATGACTACCGCTCTCTGAAAGAGAATCATCTGGAGAAACGTCATCCTGAGGTGCCATTTATAGAAGAGTTCTGCACGAGTGATTGGCATTTTCTGCCACTGTAGTTACTAATATATGATCACATTTCTGCCTGCAAGCATTACTACATTTGTAAGCTTGCACCGTGGTTCAATAGTTCCTCGGCAGAAGCACACTGATTTAAAATATGAGTTTACAATGAGAGAGCAAAAAGGTGCCTCCCACTGAGACCACTAACACTTTCTACAACGAGAAGCAGGTTTGGGCGGAGGAGTGCCAGAATTGCCTTGATGCAGACTTTGTGGATTCCCTCCCCCCAAAACACTGAACTTTTCTGCCTGTCATAGCCTAAATGACTAGAGGGAGGATGCATTCCACAGTCTGTGTGCTTCCGTGAGTGCAAACAACAATGTGTCATCTAACGGAGCAAACACAAATCGCACTGAAAGCACATCACACAGTAGATGCACCGTGACACTGAAAATTTGTGATTGGCCCAAAAGTTGATGTAACACACATTTTCTTTTAGTCTGAACTAACAGGAGTTGGGTTTTTCCTAATCTACGGCCTGAGCAATAATTAGAAGACAGTTTTGAAGCCCTGGCAGATCAACATTTTCACGCCAGACACTCAACGCTTTGTCTGAACTTGTACTCTGTGATTACTTTCAAGGCTCTGAGATTAAATGGCATCTCATGTTTTACAGTTCATCAAGCCTTTTGGGGGTAAATTTGGGTCACTGGGTTGCACAAATAAAATGCACTCAAGCTGAGTTGATATCAATCCCATACATCTCTTAAGCCATGGAAAAGTCATGTTGCCCAGCTAATGCTCATCACAGTGGACCGCACTGTAATTACAAGACAAACCAGGTCATTTTCAGCTGGCATTGAAGGAACCACTCTGACTAACATCTGGTTCATCTACACAACCACCACAACTTTTATCACAATGCCCATCTCCCTCTGCAAAGAACTTCCTTCTGTTTCACCCCTTAATGACTTTAGATGTGCTATGAGGATAACATTCACTGCAAATTTTACATCTTTATTTTTGTCCCTCAATCTCTTGGCTTACTGGAAACTCCTTTCATAGCAGGCTGTATGAAAAATGAAAGCTCAGCCTCACGGGACCGTCACCGGACTTTTGTCTGGAGATAATAAATCATAAGAGCCTCCCAGGTAAAAATGAAGCTTTTATTAATGAAGGCATCTAGAAATATGCATTTTTAAAACAATCAAGAAGTGCAATGACAATTTAGCCCAACTCTTGTGAGTTTGTCCCACTTAATTTCTTCTTACTGGATGTCCGAGACAACCACATTCGTCATACGCTGGCAGCGGCAGTACGAGTACAGCGAGGAGTGCACAGACATGCAGGTGATGTGGTTCAGGGAGGATGAAGCTGGTCAGCGGCGGAAACGCTCAGCTCGGCGATCCACTGACGTCATCCGCAGCCAGACGCACTCGGCGTCTGTCTACGACCGCTGCACACCGAGAAGTTCAACCACAATCTCGCACCGAGCCGGTGTTCACACAGCCAATTTCCTCCTCCTCCTCCTCCTTTTCTTCTTCTTCTCCGGAGCCCAAACTCTCCCCCGGCTTTTTTCCCCTTCCCTCCCCTCTCCTCTCCACCGTGAGACCCATTCAAGCGAATCACTTCCTGCCTCTACCGTTCACGGCCGCAAAGCTGAGGCTACACTTAACATACTGCACACTTACTCGGGTATTAAAAGTTTTGGAGCGTTATATTATATTATATTGAAGTTGGCGCTGTTAAATAAATCCCGGGCTAAATCTGTGGCGGAAGTCCCACTGCACCCAGAGCAGCTTGCTCAAGTTGCTACAGTGAACTAGCATAAAGAGAGGGAGAACCCTGCTTCCTGCTTCACCGCACTTGCTGCTGTGGCGAACTGCACGAGTTATAAAAAAGCACAGGGAGAAAGCATGGCACACAAAAGAGATCAAATTGAAAGAAATTACCTGCTTTTTCTGGGTGTGAAGCGCCTTTCAGAGGGTGGCTAACAACAACCGTGTGGCTCAGTCAGCGTCGCCGTCAAACAAACTTCTTTTCCTGTCGGCAGCAGCTTCGAAGAGTTCAGGCTAAACTACACAGCTCGCTCCCTCCACTTCACTCACTCACTCTTTCTAGCTTCTTTTTTTTTTCTTTTCTCCCCCTCTTCCTTTTTCCCTCCCTCTTCCACTCGCTGCTCACTGGTTCACGTACTTTCAGTCAGCGAGCTGCCCGCCGGAGCCGGGGTGCGGTCCAAAATGAGGCGGGTCCCCGCTGTCATATACCCGCCCTCTGGCCAATGGGTGCCACCCTTTCTTATAAACCCCACACTTTGAACCAATCACCTCCTTCCAAAGGCCAGCACAGGCCGGAGGGGTGACAGCGGGCAGGCGGTGCAGAAAGCGCAGGGAAAAAAACTGAGCTTGAAAGCGCAGAGAGGAGGGAGGGGAGGCGAGGCGAGAGAGGTTACCGATAAAGCTGTGTTTAATGAGTGAGGTATGTGCATGCTAAGGATTTTTATGACCATATAAGTACCAGCCGCTCTCAGGATGAAATGCATCACTCAGGGTCTCCCCTCATGTGTCAGTCTGGTCCTTTGAGCGCTTTGAAAAAAATGTGCAAGGATGGCTCCGTTATTGCCGCCAGCTATCAGCCAAATCCTGCACACGCAGACTTATCTGGGATATTCTATACGGCTACTCATATTACTAATGTGTATGTTTCCTACTCTCTCTCTCTCTCTCTTTTAAAGTTGTAACAAAACCTCAGGCAGAGTTTTGTTGAAACTGTAAACCACCTCTGTCTGCTTAAATAAAGAAGATGTATTAATAGTGTTGCAGTCTTCTCTCTAAACAAGCTGTCTCCACTCTGAAGGGAGGTCAGGAGGAGTCTGACCTGGCCCTGGGTTTTAAAACAATTTCAAAACAATTTTTAAGAGCTAAAAATCATTTAGCCTCCTGGCTCATGCTTCCTTTAAATTAAACGTCATTAAACCCTGTATTCAGAGGCAAGAAAACAAAGTCATTTTTGTACTGTAATGCATTTAACTTACTCCACTTCAAAACACTGGTGCTTTTTAATGTCACACTTTTCCTTTTAAAACTCCACCTGTACCTTTTGGCAAGTTGTAACAGAACTGCCGTTGTTTTGCAATGAGTTTCTTGCACTGCAGCAGTCCACCTGCCAGACGCGAGATTAGATCTGAAGAGCACGGTATGAGATAAAGGGCAGAACAGATATGTCACTTGTGCTTTCAACTCACTCAACAACTAAGCTGAGCTTCATGATCAAACATGTTGACACTGCATGGGAACCGCCGTGGGCGATGAGATAATTAATGTGAAAGGAGGAAAATAACTTTTTCAGCCTTCAAATCATTCCTGACATTAATTTTCATCTGCCTTTCAAGGAGCCATGCTGTTGATTTCTGAAGGATGACGAGCCGGGGGCATATATCAAGATTGTAGGTGGAATCAAAGGCAAATAAATTGGAAAACAGCTGGCTAGATGAATGAGGAGAATGGACGAAGGAATGTGGTAGGAAAGGGTGACAGGAAAACTTTAAATAAAAACCTGATTGAAATGGTAGATATGGAGGCGGAAAAAGTGCTGCCAAAGTCTGCACCAGAGAATGAACAGAACATTATGAACCTGTTTACTTCAAACTGTCTTCTGGGATTCAGATTGGGTAATCTGAGCCCAGTTTGCTTAGTGGTGCTGAAGGCACAGGGCCAATCCACATGCCACAACCGGCAGGGAGATGTTAGCGGTGGAAAATCAAAATATTTTTCACTTTCTCAGAGTCGGACGCTAATGAAAAATCTGCAGCTCCGAGCAGTGAGAGGTGTAGAAAAAGTGTGAAGCAGCTCAATGAATTTTAAAATAAAAAAAACAAACACACAATTAATTTCTTTCGCTTACCCAGTTCAGAGTTTTTGCGGGGCCACTTCAGCTTATCCGAGCTCTACCTACTCTATCCAATCAGGATATACATTTTTCATTATAGGATGAACTTCATTGGATTTTTGAAGATTTGCACTGGCTCGTCACTTTGATGAGTGCACTTGAGCCATGCCAGCACAGTGCTCCTGTAACAGTGAATGCCACTAGATGCGTTCACTGTTTGGTTCAAGGATTTGTGTTTTCACTTTAACCTGTCACTCAACTGTATGTGGACCATGACTGGTAGTGCTCAAGGGAATCTATTATGCTCTCTCTATATATACACATATACTGCTGCAATAGTGGATGCTCATAACTAACATGGCCAAAGCTTCAAATAATGTGAGTCAAAAGCTCAGGTGTCTCAGTTTCAGGCCCTTTTTTCTACCATTGACTCTGTGTGATGTCAATAAGAGCTGATAACCCCAATATGGTCATCTCAGATGCCTTCCTGCTCTGATCTTCTGTTTATATGTGGCAGCCAATCACAAGAAAGAGGCGCTAAAACGGCTTGAATTAAAAGGGGCTGCACAAAGGCCCAGCATAACGTAAAATAAGGATTATTTTATGCAAAGCTGCTAAATCAGAGTAACAGGTCTTCATGGCCAGGTTCTTGAGTTCATGTGACAGAGCTGTGGATAAAAAAAAGATATGCTGCACACTTTTGATTTAAAGCAACAAAGTTTTGCTACTAAGACGAGTCTTTCTCTTTGCCAGTTTGGAAAAGATACAGCAACACAAAACAGATGGTGGCATTCGAGATAGAAATGCTTGAGTGCAGGTATGCAGGAGCTGCATAAAGAAACTATAATGCTCATTTGCCCCCAGAAGTTGCCTTGTACTGCAGAAGGACCTAAGGCATGACTGGAATCTGCTGACAAACACAGGAAAATCGCATTTTCAGTACACTGTGTGATTTATGTTCACTGTGTGTCATTATGAGCGGAATGTGTCCGTGTGTTTTACTATATGTTTTAGCAGCTGGGTGTCTGTCATGTATAGACAGGGGGGAAATGGAGATTCAGCATGTCTGCCTGGAAAAATCAATAATCCCCTCCACTGGGATGGATTGGAAATATCTGAATATTCAGCTAAGAGGTCAAAGGTCACGTATGGGGTGGGGCGGGGGGGGGGGGCATCTGGCTTCTTACACACAAACAAATCTGAATTTAAAGCACATTTGCATTGGGACAGTTTCTCATATAATAAGAATCTTGGATCCAAAAAGAAACAAAGAGAAGTGGGAACAGAAATAAATGTAGGAATTAAAACTCAGGCAGAATTTCCAAATATGGACAACTCTGACCTCACTATCTCCCTCCCCCCCTTTCTCTCTCTTTTTTTCCCCTTCAGTTGGTTGTAATAGCAGTGGCAGGGTGTGTCTGTAATTCAGGGTGTGTAAGGCCATTATATCATCCAGTCAGAAAGAAAGGAACTCATTCGGCGACAGCACGTTAAAAAGGCAGCCATGTTAACTCACTGACCACTCTTGGTGTGTAATTATTTGCGTGAAATCGGGTGTGTGATCGTCAGTGTCTTGGTGAGAGTGTTATGTGCGTCTTGCACTCAAGCGAGAATGCACACGCAGGCACGCACGCACACCCCAAATGTCTGTATGTGCTAGAGCTCAGATGTAGATCCAACAAGTTGCTTAAAGTTACCTCTTCTGCTCATTTCCTACTCTGCACTTTTATTCACGTAGTATACTAGAGCAGCTTTGCATGATTCACAGACCAAAATAATCCTAATTACCTCATCCTGTAATTGATTAAGTTCCTCAGATCACTCCACGTTTTGAAACGAGCCGTTTTAGTCTCTTTTTGCCTCCCTTTAAGACGGCTTTATTCTGATTTGCTGCCTCTCGCAAGCAAAAGGTGGGAGGGGCCTCTGTGCTCATACCTGTGTGCATGACCACATTAGGAATATCCACTCTCACTGACATCATACAGACCCAAGAGGAGAAAAAAACATCTGAAACTATTAGCTTTTGGATCACTGAGACTATTTGCATGTACACTGACCTGATTATTTTAAACTATGGCCATTTTTATGATGAACATTTGCCATTTTAATCGTTTACATAGACAGAAAACAAGGAAAAGTCTAACAGCTTCACTTTAATGCTACTGTCCGACCCACATCCTCCTTCTGTAACCTCTCAAGAACACTGATTACAACCCATGTGATTCATTCATCACCATTTCTGTGTCCACTGAGACTATTTACACAGTGTGTTTCAGTTCACACAGCACACTTTTGACATGATTAAGCAAAGTGTTTGTGTGCATTTAAAAGGCCTGAACCACAAAGAATAATTAAGAGCTTCCGCAGCTTTAAAGATAATGCAATAATAAGTATGGTGAATTGAGTGGCTATTTATGCTCATTTGGTCTTTAGTCCCTCCCTGGCTTCCAGCTCCTCCATCCTCCTCCTTTTTCCGTAGTAATCAGTACACAGGAAAGAGTGATAAGACACACGTTGACTCACAAAACAAGGGGCTGTGGAGTAAAGGGAAATCACGCACAGCTTGGCTTCCTTGGTCTCTTTTTGCAGGGCTGATATGACAACATCCCTAATACATGCTAAGTCAATATGGCATTGCACGAGAAAACGATGGGATTAACACACACACAGAAACAGTGGCTGCTTTGTCTGTGCCATCTTTGCGTTTGCCTGGAACAGAGCAGAGACCCAACAAGGTGGAGGGCAGCATGTGTTTAAAATATAAATACAGATTTGTATTTACTATAAACACAGAATCCTCTCAGGCCTGTGCCAGATCTGCTGTTTCTCCCACACACGCACTTCATCCAAATACGCACACGGGGCAAAGGCATTTGGCTCAGTTACAAGCAATTTCATTTCAAACAAACACACAGGGAGCATTAACAGTTTGAGGCGCTGCGAAAGGCGGCCAAAGTGGGACAGGCTCACTACAAGAATTCTGCCAGCTCGGCCTCTTGCCGTTTACTCAGCAGCAGCAGCAGCAGCAGCCGCCGCTGGCTTCCCCTGTCTTTTTTTGCCTTATATGGTCACAAGAGTGGTTGAGTAAGAGAGAGAGAGAGACAGCGAGGAAAGAGGGTGGAGGTGTGGTCTATTGTTCTTGGCGGAAGAAGTGTAGGGTTACATGTTAGTCTTGAACCTCCTGGTGGCTGTCGTCACCTCTTCAGTCACCTCTTCTGCTCTCTGACAGCAAAGAGGATGAGCGGACTTGCATAGGAAGTAACGCATGCACGGTGAAACACGCGGCCTTGGGCCTGGTTACTGATTATGAAATGGTAGATCATTCACAGCAATGCTGTCATGCAGCCCCAGACATCTCAAATCTCTGCAGGAATGTCTTTCATCCAGCTCACAATTGTGTTTGTACATCTGGGCCTCTAGCTTTACTCACACCTGCTTACGTAATACCAGTGGAATTCCCCCCACCCCAAGGGAAAAAATAAAAAATAAAATCACTGGATCTCTGATCTGGGCTGCTACTGAGCAACTCTGCATGAGCACAGCCTCGGGCTTCATTTGCGATGACCTAATCCATGCCAGGACCTCTAAAAGTGCAGATGCAACATGACAAATGATGTGATTTTAATAAGCAGTTTGAAGGCCCTCACCATGACTCTGTCAGCTGTGGGCTCTCTGTAATGAAGGATGGGAAAGCAGGCAGGGTTGAGTGTGTTTTACCGGTTAGCAAATTATGAGCGAAAGAGGGGATGACGAAATGATGACTGAAGGGTCTTTCTAAGCAGGGCAGGTGATCTCCTGTCTGCCTCCATTTGAGCTCATTTCCTCGAGTGCTTCACAGTCAGTGATACAGGCCTGCCTCACTCTCACACTCTAGGCAGACTCCTTGCTTTAAAATAGCTTATATATGAGTATAGACAATACCTTGTCATCGCAAGAATCCCTCCCAACAACCTTTATCTTCCTATTCTAGTGTTAATCATTAACCACATTCAGTGATAACTATTTATTACTTTCTCTTCTGGAACCATAGCAACGTACAAACAAGCAAAGGCTGAAATCCCATATATTTGGCAGGTAGTTTTGTGCAGGGCATAAATGTGATCGGCTAAATGGGGCAGTCAGCTGCATGCTCAAGGGTCAGAGTCCACCTCCTTTGCTGCGTGTCGATTACAACTCTGATGGAAGAGGGAAAGGTGGGTACAGTAGTCTGGCCAGGTGCAAGAATAAAAACATACAAAGGTGAAAATTAGAGACACAGACACGAAGGCAGACACTGTTGATTTGAGGGGATGACAGAAGGGGGGTGATTTAGGTAGAAGGCGGTGTGTGGGCGTTTTGGTAAAGAGAGGGTTCTAGCAACATGAATCACACCTCCATGTTCAAACAGAAGGCAGAGAGCTGGGGGGGGCAATAAACGCTGGCACTTCACAACAATAGTTCTTTATATTGTAAGGCAAGGCCCTGTCACATTAGAGGGGAACCCCAACAATGCAAACCCCCCCTGAGAGGACATCTAACACCCCTTAGTACTCTTGCTGCAATGTTTTGGATCAAATGTGGATTCTTTCAGGGAGCTTTTAGAGCAACCTGTCAATGAGCAAATATATTTTATCCTTGAAGTAAATTAATAAAAAAAAAAAAAAAAAGGTCAATGTGAAAAATCATTAGCTCTCACACAGCAGGCTTCAATTTTGCAGCACCATGGAAACGCATGTTTCTAGCTCTCCTGCTCTTCATCACTTTAGCATC
>VUQK01020833.1:4816-23204 GCA_015106715.1 Bujurquina vittata
AGAGTTATGTTTGGAGAAGTGAAGGTGAAGCTTTACTACTCCAACACTGTAAGAAATTCCAACTGTCAAGCATTGTGGTGGTAGCATCATGCACTGGGGCTGTTTTGCTGCCAGTAGTACAAGTATATTGCGCAAAGTGGATGCAAATCAACGGCTAGACAGCTGAAACTGGCTCACAACTGGGTGTTCCAACAGGAAAATGATCCCAAATATGCATCAAAACTGGTTTTGGAATAGATAAAGCAGGGTAACTTAATGGCTTCTTGAATGGCCTTCCAAAAAACAATCTCAACCCTACTAAAATGTGTAGACTACTTTTAAAAGACAAGTTCAAAGAGGGAAAACAAAAAATGTAAATGAACTCCACCAATTCTGCCAAGAAGAGTGGTCAAATATGAGCCCAGAATTATGCCAGGAGCTTCCTGATGGGACCCAATTCTTATTTTTTTAAAGTGATTAAAAATGTATGCTGTACAATCAAACTCTGGAAAAAGAACAGTTCAAAGAAACAGTAAAAAGCCCCAAATTACCATTCATGACCATGAGTATACGTAAACCTCTGAAGACAACTGTACATCCACCTACGTCCGCGTTTACATAAAGAGACAGAAGCAACAGAGACCGCTAAAATCCACCAACACAGCCCCTTTAAAAGTTGTGTTGCTAAACTTAGTATAAAATTAACAGTCATAGTCTTATTAATTTCCTTTGTTAAACACTACAGTATATGTAATTTTTTGTCCTTTACCTCATCAGTATCTCAGAGCAGATGTTGATGTCCACGCCAACAAAGCTCACACACTCCTGCACCACGCCATCAAGCGCTGCCTTCAAAGCTCCCGCTGACACATCATGCTAAATGAAAAAAAGAAAAACACACATATACACACAGGCAGAAAGACACGGGCCAAAAATTGGTTGACCAAAGAAAATAACATTGAATTACTGCTTTCATGTGAGCAAATACAGGGATTTTTCAAATCTCATCGGGACAGATAAACACTAAAAAGTAGTAGAAAATCTGGATTTATTCTAACACAGCTGAATTTTGCTTTTTATTTTATGTTTCGATTCAAAACTGTTTATCAAAATATTTTATTGAAAGATTTTAAGACTTTATTTGAGCATGTTCTGTTTAGTTCCTATGTGTTCCATTTTCACCAAATACTACCAATTGACATTGTGTTGGCAAAAGGGGAATGATAAGTCTGAATTCTGAAGCAAATGCAGAAAGAAGCAGAGTGGAAAATAAACAGAGTGAGAGAAAGCTGATGGACAGAAGGAGCACAGAAGAGACGGGAAAATGGAGAACATTTAGTTTGGTCTTTCAACAATCTTTCACACTAATACAGTGCTCGTCATTGTAGCACTCTGTCTATAAAACAAGACCCATCCCCGATGGGGATACCCTCCCATGATTAATGAAAATATAAAATAAATTTAGAAGTCAGGATAACATTACAGCCCCATTTCATAATAAAAACCCTTCAGCAGACATCTTATTACCTTCTGCAAAACTATTTTGCCCTGAACTTTTGTCCAAACTACCTTTAGTCACCCCTGGGTTATTAAAGATAGGATAGATATTCCAGCAAAAAATACGTTTTTAATTTTAACAGTAAAAGCCTGACATTCTGTACAGATACAAAAAACATTCCATGGTAAAAAAATAAATAAATAAGAAAGTACATACTGCCCTCCTGTATAAAGGGTTTTACTACATAATGTCTATTTATATAATCTATAACAATAAGACAGATATAATGCATATTTAAAAGGTAAACAACATATTATCCTGGTGTACTGGAATATTACTACATAATGCACCCAAACCACATAATCTGCTGATATCAATGGATTATATATAACATCACAATGAGCATAAGGCAATTGCTTATATTCAATTAATATTGCTGAGCAGTAGGTATGGCTTTAATATTGCTCAATGATGAGTCAGTCTGTACTATTTATGGGGATGAGTCATCCCTGATAAACAAGTTGGACAATGCTCAGCCAATCAGAAGTTGGCATCTCAGGCTAATAAGTAAGGCTGCAGCCTAGAACTGCTGCTACTATTAACAGACTGGCTCTTTATCTAGAAACGTGGGATTCCCCAGTTTCTCACTATTAGTCAGTAATAGTGAGGTAGGTTTAGCCAATCACACATCACAGTATAATCATATGATAAGGCATGAGAAAGAGGCTGTATCTCATTTGCAGATATATTATTACTAGCAGCCTGAAATCCTCCATGTTCTTTACTTTCCATTTCAGGTGAATATAGCCAAAGTGTACAAAGGGTTACTAAACATCCAGGAACATGAATATTGTGTTGCACATCTTTGAAGAGCAAAGAACACATACGCCAAATTTCATGGCTCAACTCAAATTGGGGTTTTGGAGTCTATAGTCTCGAAAGCTAAAACCTCACAGATGGACAGATGGTATGACAGCAATATCCTCCTGTTTTATTTTGTACAGAAGGATAATAAAAAATACCTCCAAATGATGAGCCCTACAAACCAACAACCAACCAACCAAACCAGCAACAAACATTAAACGGGAGATATTTTTCAAACTGAAAGGAAAGAAAAGGAAAATATTACACCGACAAACTTTTTGAAAACATAACAAGTAACTTTAAAGAAACATGAGGTCTAGCAGTCAGAAAAAAGAATCCCTGTGTTGTGGTACAAGGTCAGAAACCAAGGAGCTCAGCTAGAGACTGATGCATCAGCAACTGCTTGGGGATTAGCTGACACTCTAAACTAGACTACTATTGATGTTTGTTTGTGTGTGTGTGTGTGTGTGTGTGTGTGTGTGTGTGTGTGTGTGTGTGTGTGTGTGTGTGCGTGTGTGCGTGCGTGTGCGTGTGTATGTGTGTGTACTGTATGTGTGTGTTTGTCTGTCATGTGTATGAATATGACAGGGATTCACATGCGTTGTCCTGTAACATGATCAAGCCTCGAACAAACACTGACTTGTAAACAGACAACAACAGCAGCAGCTAGCAAACACACTCTCCTCTGTCAGCGACAAAAGGGTAGGAGGGCAGATGAGGACAGAGAGCATGCGGGACTCCTAAGTTTTTGGCTTGGCCATTCTGAACTAATTCTTACAACATACACATTGAGCGCCAATCCTCCAATCCTTAATCACACATTCTCTATGCTATATAATTACAGCAATTAGCATTTTAGCTTATTACATTGGCATGCTAACTTTTATTGACGCTATTAATGCTGACAGAAAGGTCTAATAGTATTTTTGCTTTGGACAGATTCATTTGCAGTTATTTGCACCCCCTTTCAGATACAAATACAATAAATAAGTAACCAGAAATAGTCATACAATTAATAAACATTGCATAGGCACTTACAGAAATAGAAAAGGCTTAGATAAGAAAATTAGGATTTTAATTAAAGCACATTAATAAAATGATTACATTTGTTTTTTGATTGTTTTTTTTGTTTTTTTTTTCAGTCCCGAGACAGCATCTTCAGTCTGTTCTTTGTGAGAACACTGTGGTACTATAACCAGTAGCACTTTGGAGACCATTCCAAACAGGAAAATACAAAACTAAGAATGAAAGATTTATGCTTTCTAGCCAGTGGCTCTAGAAGAAAAGACTGCACGAGACAAAGACAAGGAAAAGGAAATCACCTGTAATGTCACACCAGAGGAGAATGCTTTCACATGGGAAAGGTGGAGGTGTGTGAGGTAGTGTGAGTTTTAACCGGCAGTAAAAATCCACTGAATGTGTTCTCACATTCTTGCTAAAATGTTACAGAGGTAGGAGAAACACCAGAAGACTTTAGGTATTGTAACTACTACAGTAACTGTGCTTAATTAGGGATGGAAAAACTAAAACTAGTATTTCTAGTTAAAATAATAAAGGTGAAAACATTTAAACAATGTTATGCAGATTTTAAAAAAGCACTAAGAGCATATTTCAAATGTCATTTATTGCCAAAAGCAAAAATAATAAATTTACACTCAGCGACCTATGGCTAGATTTCACTATGACTAATTCTAATTTTTCTGCAACAGATGCTACAGGCTGCCCAGGTTGAAATAAATGCAATGGCGTTGTTCCCTAACAGTGTATGAATGTGAAACCATGCAACATTGCTTAATAATAACTGACATTTGTATAAAAATATGGGACTTCTACACACAGAAGAAGGTATGCAAATATGTCATAAGAAAGAAAGTAAAGAGAAGCTACAGGTAAGGAAAAACAATCTTCAGAGGCAAAGCAAAGACAGCAGTGATTAAAGAGCTGGAGTAAAAAAAAAAAACATGCCAGTTTAAACATACACAATCCAGTGCATGAGTTTCGGCCTTAACATCCAGGCAGCAGAGGCACGCTTGGCTCTCACTGAGTTTACAGTGGCATTAACAGCACCAATGAAGCATGTTGCACTGTACCCTTTTATCTTTCAATCCATGCGTCACACTTACCTTTCGAGCTGTTTTCTGCCTGCTCATGTAACTAACAAGCCAAATAAAATGACCCATGATTACTCTATTCAAACTTTAAGTATTAGCTTTAGAAGATGATGCGCAGACCTAGTGCCCTTCTATCTTCTTATATCTTTCAATAACTTGCCTCAAGGTACACAGGGACTAAAGAACATTAGAGATCACATTGGCAGTTTAAGTAATGCAAATTTTTCATCTAAGCCACGATTGCACAATCCTGTTGAGCATTTATTCTTAGAGATGACTCTGTTGCCAGTATAACTCTCAAGCTTTTCTTTACACTTCCTTGTTGCCTTTGCCTGAAATTAGAGGCTGTCTCTCAGCATCCCTCTAAATGTTATTCTTAGTATTTAAATTTGAAATGTAAGGTGATGTGGAGGCTCAAAGACAGAGACGGTGTACTAGACACCAAGCTATATATGCTACTATCTGATTTAAAATCACTTCCACTCCCTCATTCCTTGGTCCCAACTCCCAGAACCAAAACCTCAAATTCATACAGAACCAATGGAGTGGATCCCTATGTGCGAAGGTCATGTTTGGATTGGTCTGAAACCAGCCAAAACCAGCCAACCAATACGTAGGAACAAAGTGCTTCTGTCTGCACCTCGAGTACTTAAACGCCGCTGAGTTACCACATGTCAATCAGAGAGAGTGAGAGAAAAAGACACTGGTGAAAGCGACAGAAGAGAGAAAACACCAAAAACTTACATTAGGTTTTTTTGAGAAGTACTTCAAGAAAGCTAAAATACATTGTAATGTGTTCTTTATGAATACAATTATACAGATACAAAGTGTGAAAAAGTCAGAGGGGGAAAAGGGAGGCAACCAACTGTTGACTGACAATGATAGCTGAAGGATTTGGACTGACAGCAGTCTTTAATCCTTTCTATGAATGAAGAGCCTAAGGGATGTAAATGATGGCAGGAACTGTGACATAATTAGGATCAAATGTCAGTTGGGCTCTCATTGTTGCATTCAACCTGGGACAAGAAGGCTTATTTTCACGGCATTAAAGGGTTAAAACTCTTTAACGCCTTAAACACTTTTTTTTAATATATTAGATTTTTTTCCGGTAATTATTTGTTGGCTCAGGCTTTACAGGGTTCACTCTTGTAATGTGGAGAAGCTACAAGTCAGTGAAAGCTGGAGATGGAAATGAAAGTTACCGGCTGGAGGTTGATGAGCTAAAACTGTTTATTTAAATTCACCAGAGCAGCAAGAAAGGCATGCTGCATCAGAAGCAGACATGATTTTAATTTCTGCATTATTAAAAATCAAACCTCTTTCCAGAGCTCCTCCCAGCTGGCCATACATGTACTTGGCACCAAAACACTAAGGCTTGGCAAACCAACTTCCAAGACAGACAAACAATGCAAATGAAACTGATAATTTACGTCATTCATTCTCACGTAATAAGTGAACTATGTACAAATAAACAAGGTGTCGAAGGTTATCTGAAGGTCATAATCTTGACTGACAGCCTTTTTAAGCCCTCTGAGACCTGTATAATTTCCTAATTATGCAGGCTTGGCTGAGTATGCTTCTGTTTGTGCATGCCTGTAATATTTATGTTTTGGGAACCTAAATCTGTTGACAACAATGACTTCATAAAAGACTAAGACTCTGTAAGGACTAATCAGTGACTCTTCTACAGTCATTCATTGACAGAGGTTCACTGTTTATCTTCCTTGTAGGGACGAAAAAATTCCATCTTCAAAATGAAACTCGTTTTATTTTAAGATTTAAGGTTAGGTCAAGGGTTAGACAAGCAGTACACACAGCTATGGTAATTAAGGCCCTGTGAGTCATGGAAATAATTGCAAGTGTGTGAGCATGCATGCACGCACAAGAGTGATCGTTATGAAAACTCAGGAAGTTAAGAAATAGCTATCAGGTATTTATGAAGGGTGATAGAAAAAAAAATCATAAAAACATCTTCTTGCTGTCATATCACTTTCAGGTATTGATTGATGACTAGCATTTAACGATCTAACTAAGCATAGACACACATGCACACAGGGTGACACATATCACCAGAGGGAGTGCAAAACAGAACATGAGAAACCTGGAGCAGAATAAGCTTCAAGAGAGGCACAGAAAGGCTCATTTATTATTATGTTTTACTCAGAAAACTTCACTTTTGAGAATTTGGACAAAATCTTTTAACTGTTTCATTACAAAAAAATAATAGAAGCAATGTAAACATTTTCCTTAATATAGACAAAATGTTAGGGACATATTTTATTTAAATCCCAGTGAATCCCACTGTCTGTGCTTGCCATACCATACCATACCACTTTATTTATAGAGCACTTTAAAAACCAACAACAGGGTTGACCAAAGTGCTGTACAACAACATTGAAACATAAAGACAAACACAGGCCAGTGGGCAAAGAGATACAGAAACAGAACACAATAAAGATATAAAAACTTAAATAAATTAAGAACTATAAAAGTATCATTAAAATCAGAGTTTCGCACTGGGGTCGAAGGCCAGGGAGTAAAAATGTGTTTTTAAACAAGATTTAAAAACAGCAAGTTATGGAGCCTGTCTGACGTACAATAGAAAATTATTGGGGGAGGGGGGGGCGTTGTTGTTGTTTGTTTGTTTGTTTTTTAAGTGGAAAGTTATCACCAGCTTGATTAGCAAGGGGCATTCATGTACCGGTAAATCACACAAACACAATCATCACATTATTACCAACATACAAAAATGTAATACTAGGATTTCACTCACCAAAAAGCACCAAAAAATCTGCAGATACTTTGTGCAATGTCTGTTGGTCTAATTAACTGCACAAAGAGGCAGACTTTCTGTTAGATTAAGTAATTAAAAATGCTCCAAAATGCACAAACACCATGAACAAAGCATCAGCACCCACCTGTCATTAAAAGTGACCACCAATCACATGTAAGTCTGAAAAATTAACCCCCTGCACGGTTGCAGAGTGCTCACCTTTGGAATCAGGCTCAAATGGCCATTTCAGGAATGTTGGCTTCATTTTACAGGCCCAGGGGTTGCTGCTAGGTAAATAAATACTGACACATACCAAAGTAGTGAGTTAATACTGGCTTCAGGTTCTAAATGACACCCCTGCTCAGCTGTCGTTAAAAGTACAGTTGCTACATAGGTTTCAGGTGAATATCTTGTCAAGGCGGTCATGCTACGCGCTGCCATGGCATGCCTGATTTAAATGCTTCCACTGAGTAACATACTAACAACATGTTCTTTTGCAGTGGGTCAAAATACACCCTCTGAGATTACTGTGCATCTTTGAAAAACAAGTGTCAGTCATTAAATTAAATCATGGCAGCCATGGGCCTTGTGCGTTTAAAAAAAAACACACAAACAAACTGCACTAACTTATAATTAAGTCTGCTGGCAAACACTGTGGTAGTAAATGACAGACTAGATTATACATGTTTAAATATTATGTATTTTACACTTTCAACTGTGTGTCTTGCATAAAGACGTTTTTCTGCCAGTGGCATGTAACATTTCTTGCAAAAGCTCCTTACAAACTCAAGTTTAGCTTCAGATAACAAGGGTCAAATCACTCTCTTTAAGACCAAGGCATACATCAGTAGGACTCATTTACACTTGAGTGGCATAACACAACTTAAAAGTGAAGTCATACAACCACCGCTAGTGCATCCAAATGAGCAGTGTTGCTATTACAACAGAGAGCGTTGTTTTTCACTGGTCTGTCTGTCAAACTAACACAAATAAACAAAAGCCAGTAATCTGCTAAAAGAGCACATAAACTCTGAAACCATAGCTACAGTCATATATTCATTCCTTTCTTCTCTCTCTTTTCTGCTCATGCTAAAATATGAACACTACTTTTGCACAACGTTAAGGCCTCAGGGAACATGGAATACTTTCACTTATCTAAATGAGCTGAGATATGTGGTTGGTACAGTTTCCCAAGCAAGTTCTGAATTATGTGGTAGTTGCTTCGCTCCACCCTAACACGCCTCATCTCAGGATATGAGTAAAGATGGTCCTTTTTCAGCACGGCCTGACACATCAAGCAGATTACTCATCCTGGAGGAACTCAAAATTGTCAGCGTGTTTAATTGTAAAAATTCCAAGAAGTGCTTTCTAGTTTAATGTGCAGTATATGGAGGGGTAACACCTACTCACAAAGTTTAAGTTTATAAAGTTTGTGAGGGAGGTTGCTGTTACTGAATGGAGCTAGGACTTAATAGGAATCATGGATAAAGATTTTAATGATATTTACACTAAAATCAGTTAGAGCTGCAACAATTCCTCGAGTAAGTCAAATAATTTGGTTATAAAAAAATCCTCGACAGAAATTTGTTGCTTCGATGCTTCATTTAAACTCTGCAACGCTCAAGTGTCTTCACGTAAGCATTGCGTTTCACTCACATTAGCAGCATTAAAGGGTACATATGCTTTTAAATCCTTCCTTTTCATATGCAAATCATTCACTTGTGGTCTATATAAAGTAGAGCTACAATTCTTTGGTCTTAATTCCTCATTATTGTAGCTCCACAGACCCCTCGTTTTGCATCCCCTCATCTTGCATGATAATGTATGTCTCCTTTAAACTTCTGCATCACTGCGACAGATTTCCGTCATTTGGAAAAAAAAAAAAAACAACCGTTTAAGACTGAGTGGCTCATTGCTGAAACATTTTTCCACGCCTCCATTTCTCTCTATACAGCCATATTTGTGTGTTTGTGTTGTGCTAGCTGTGCTGAGAATTTCATCTGTAGCTAACAACCCATTGCTATTACCACAATTTGCTAGTGGACTAAAAATAGACCTGCAATAGAAGCATATTTAGGAGGATGCTTGTGAATACAAAGCATTACAATATTAAGCTCATGCTCATTTTTTTCAATAAAACACTGGTAACACAACAGCAGCAGTTTACGTGCAGTCTGTCTGTGCAAAGAGGTGGAGCCGTTATTGAGATAGTGAGCTCAGGTGGAGCGAAAGGAAACCTTTTTCTAGCATCCAAAGCAGCAGGTTTTTTCCTGTAACTACCATTAAATTCTTCACTGAGAAATAGCTGGAGATCCTTCATCATCCACCTTATCAGCAAATGTCAACATGAAGAAAAGAGAACTTTGTAGCTGCTCCATCACTGCTGTTTGTTTCACACAGCAAAAAGCTGCAGTACGGAAGTTAAAATATGCAGATGAATTGTTACTACGAAAAAAGTATTTTTTATCTGATTACTTGATACAGATGCTTACTCAATAAACTGGTGCATCCATTAAAAATACATGAAAATACTATACTGACACGGTTATTGCAAACAAATATTTTAAAGCTCCTTCCACACAGTGATCATGAAGAGGGAGTAAGAGAAAGGTATGAGTGGACTAGAGTAAATGTAGGAATTGACTCCTGCAGTTAAAACAGTGAGAGACAAATGTGTGGCAACTGGATGTCTGTATGATCCAGTTTTTACTAGCACTGAATCCTTTTACAGTCTAAAAGCAAGTTCTGACCACATCTTGAATAAAAATGAGGAGATTTCCAGGAGGCAAAATGTCAGGCCAGTACATTCACACAAGCAGCTAACCTTTTTTAGCACATACACAAGCAAGGTGATGCTTGCTAGATGGCTACATCTAACATCTGTGCTGTCACATTGTCTTTGGGGGCAACTAAAGGGTAAAAGCCACAAACATAACAGACAATAAATATGCTGCCGACAATACAAATTGCACTTACAGTATGTTGTACAATATAATAGTAATTAGGATAATACACACAGCTACAAGGCCCAGGTGACAATATGTCAAGCTGAAGTGACTGCCATCCAATAGCTGTATATTTTCCACTGTCACAGCAATGATTAGAGACTCACTTTGCAAACAACAGAAGAGGTGGTGACTAAAGATTAGAGGTTACATTTACAGTCTGTGGCGGGAAGGACTGAGTCATATTTTCATGGACAACATGACAAAAAAAGCTTAAATCATTCCTGTTGTGGAGGAAGCAGGAGGATGTCACGTGTCATCTGAAAAGCACCAAATTCACACCTTTAAGAAACTAGCAAATGTGAGCCAAAACAAATTTTACTTTAAAACTGGCCTACCTAATGAAAAATATATGCTGGGAGCCTACTCTGTATAAATACCCCTTCCTCCTGCTCTTCTCTCCTTAAGGAATCTGGTGCCTTTAGATCAAACACAGGTCCATTCATCTCCATTTTAGCATCACAAGGGCTTAAAGGAAGAGGAGCAGAGAAAATGGACTGGAGGTGGTATCACTGAGTCAGCAGGTGGGTGGTGACGGGTATAAGATTTAATGGGGAGGTCTGCTATAGTCTGCCAAAGGTTTCTGTCTCTGACCCCCGCTGACTCCAACACACCGATAGAAGGAAACAAACTATCTCAGGTTTCAGCCCTGGAAGTGTCCTGAATATCAAGAGAATACCAGGAGGGATGAGGCTAGACCCTGGGGGAGCTTGAATCAAGATGAAGTAGAACAGCAGAAAACCCTGAGGAAATCTCTCTATCTAACACTACACTGTGTCAGACTCCGAAAGCTCCACCAGGAAAAGAGCCCCGAAAACTTAACTATGGGAAATGCAGAACTAAAACCTATGGAAAGCAGACCATCCGGTGTTGCCGAACATTTCCAATTAAAAATGAGAGCATGAATGCGAAGTTTAAAAATCCTCTCCAGCCAATACAGCTTTCCTTTTTGATAGCTGATAGACAGATCCACGCCTTGACTGAAACTGACTATACAAGATTATGCACAATCAAAGAAAGTGGGAAAGTGCACTTCACTTACAGGCCAACCATGGGTTATTACGTTGTCTTTTATAAATCCAGTGATGCTTATGTAAAGCTCAACTCACCTTAAGCTGCTGCTCTTTGAGTAGAGTTTCAACCTTGTCCATGCTGCCTCATCAATTAGTTGTGTGACAGGAAAAGACAATTTTATATCTTACAGACTGTGAAGACCTAGCGGACTCCTCCATGCAACTGTGAGAAAAATGGCTTCTGTCCAGTTTCCAAATTATCCACAGGACAGAAGTGAAACATTCAAGGTGTGTCATAGTGGAAAGCTCTATAGTCATATTGTTTAACGTAATGCCAAAGGGTGAGATTAACTTCTTTTTTCAGTTTTCAATCACTCTGAACCTTTGGTGTTTGATATTATAATGTGTATCTGCTTCATTCGTTGATCTCTGTATAGTAGTATCTCTGCAGAATAAAGCACCAGCTCTACATCGTGCTTCTGAGCAACGTCTCAGCTGCGGTTTGGCTTTCTTTGATGTCTCAGTCTGACTTGTATTAGAACAGTTAACTTATCAAGAGTAACACTAATTCTATAGTTAGCTACAAAACTGTCAGTTTTTTTCTGACAACAGGTCCACTGTGAAACAGTCACGAGTTTGGCCACATTTGACTTTCTTTTTTTCAGTTCTATTCGGTCACATTTGTAATGCCCATTTCCTTTTGTGCGTGATTTTAATTGATTTGTTCCTTTCTCTGCTTGCACAAAAAAGAAAAACACTTATTTTCTAACAATCTTGCAAAGACGTGTAATGATGTTCACTATCCTGATTAGGTTGTGCTGTCAGTGGGAGACAGATGCTGTTCAGCATTAATGTTTTAAGACACATTTTGTTTCTTCTCAAACACTGTTTTTGTAACACTCAGCATCTCATTGTTAATGTTACAAGGACAGCAGTGCGATGGCATGCCAGCAAACATTCCCAAAACCTTTCTTTAAGAACACAGTGAATACTATAATCAGTGCTATGATGTTGCAGCAAAGGTATTCAACATTTGGGAGTCAACCAACTGGTGCTGTATTCATTGTGAGTAGCACAACTCAAACAATAGAGGCCCCACCAAGTCGGTTTATTTACCCTGTTAGTTTAGTTTCTAAAGCCCACATTTTCAAATTCTCATAAATGAAATTTGCTAAGATTTTAGCCATCATCATGCTCTACTGTGAGTTTCAGTTACAGTCTACTGATTCCACAAAGCAGTAAAGGGAGCAATATCACCACAAGACCTGTTTGCACTACCTCACCATGTGGCTACGATTTTAGAAACTCTGCTCTACTTTTTTCTTCACTTCCTGAAATATCATTCACTTTCCTGTTCAAAGCGAGAAGCAACAGGATGAGCTTGTTGAAAAAAAGTGCAGTGCATGTGGTGAGTCAACCTTCATCTGTCACGCTACATGCATGCTCTTTTTAAGGCTAATGTCCAGTAAATTCTGTTGCACTAGGCTGCAATGATTAAGCAATTGAGGGTTGCCGCAAGAATAATGTTTCATTCATCCATGTTCTTGCTCTGCAAGTGGAGGTAAACAGGTCGACTGCCCATCGCAAGAGTGCCAGCTATATTGCCCTGTCTGTGCAACCACACAGTTAGCAATTAGACTTATAGCAGATGCATAGGACGTTATTAATTGAGTGCAACATTAAACTTTGAACTCTGTGATAGCTGACACTTAATGTTACAAGTGTAACATTAGCACAGATCTGAAAACACTTTTACTGCAAAACCTTTTCTGACTTTAGCTCCTCTTATGTGATGGCTGTCTGTTTATATATTTTTATTATACATCAAATTAACTGACAAAGTTATATAGAATAAAAACAGTGCATAGATGCAAGGTGTAACTCTTAAATGCCCTTGCAATCAAACCTACAAAATGCTGGTGTGTTCTATTTAAAATTGTGGGTCCTGCCACAGATGCAAGGCTGAGGTTACTGGTTTGGAACAACAGCACGATTACCTGTGTGCATCCTCCACCTGTAGAGGACTGCTGAAATCAGCCTGCATCCCTTTGGCATGCTAAAGAAGCAAGCGTCTGGATTCCATTCCAGTAAGCATCTGGTTGTAATACATTATTCTATGCAAAAGGCAGCCTATGTTTAAAAAACTTGCAAATGCGTTCCAGACCAAAAGAGTACACATGAAAGCCTGTATAGTACCTCAAGGGTATGTTGGCTTTGTATGACTACCTGGGTAATAGCGTTTCTCAGTCAAGCATTGTAGTAGAAAAGTTAAAATACACAGACAACACAGGAAAAACTACAAAGAATGTGGAGTGCCAGTGGTTTTATTTATAAACTTTGGACCAGGTATATTACTAGAGAATTCAGTAAGTGCCTATCCCTCCTTCTTTTTATTCTTTTTTTTTTTTTTTAGAAAAGAAAACACATCCCCTTTTTAACTATCTCCCGACCACATTGCTGCCTGTTAGAACGCAAAAAATCTAACTTATAATATTGACTTTAGACTGACTTTAGTTAGGGCAAAAAGTGCTCCACACTGCAATCCCTAAGAAACTGTGATGTGAAGAATGTACTGCAAGCAGGTAAAAAGAAATTCCTCAAACTGAACATCATATTAAAAGATGCTGTGTTTGCTATAAATATTTGTACAAAAAAAGGTGCAAGGTGAGTTTACGTAAATACGATCTGACCCTTCTGGCAGGTTCAAATGCATGCTCCATGTTTGGCTTCATGCATATCTGCACTGACGCACAAACTAGCACATATTCTATATTTAAAACATGCAATTGTTTGCAATGTAAAACAACCAACAACCAAGCACCTCTGGGGAAATCACCTCTTCTCCAGTGCTGATTATCAAGTCATAGAAAGAGTTTGACACGGTCCTGTAATCTTCATTACTGCTTTGCTACTTCATATGGTTGCCTTACAAGTGTGCGCACGTGTTTGAATATACAGTAAATTAGGAAATACAAGCTAGGACTACTTCCAGGTTATGCTAAGTTTCAAAGGGAAATAGGATTAAAATGGACATAATGGTAGACGATTTTATTGCAGTAAGGTCACTGCGCTTCTACTTCGTCTTCTACAAAGATCTTGGTGACTCCAGGAACCACATAATTGGTTATTCAGCCAAACCACAGCTGCCATATTGACAGGAAATATCAAATAAACGCACGTGTTACTAATCACATTAATTAAAGCTCTGATCCTTCAATAACGTGATAAGTAACACCTGTGTTAACCTACTGTTTCATGTCAAAATGGCTGCTGTGATAAAGCACTTACTGTCAAGGCTATCATAAATCTCTCTCTGTAGATGGAAACAGTCGTTTTATTCACAGAGCTGAAGGGTTAAAGGTTGCGAGTGCAAATTCATATGTGCTAAAATGAGTGTAAACTGTTATGGCTGAACGAGGTAACCATTAGTACGCCTGTGAGATGCAGAGATGCATAAGCGCTAAGCCTTATCTACTTCCTCTACCGGCAGTGGAGCCTGTGAGATGTGCATATTTCCCTGCTTGTTAGCCATGCATTACACTGTAACAAAACACACAGACACACACACCCGTCACCGCAAACGGGAACAGACAGCATCAACAACTTGGCACCGCTGGGAAACGGGAATTGCCGTGTTACATTGTGTGAGAGGGGGGTGTGTGCACAGCGTGCCTTTGAAATGCCCAAATGTAAACTAAAATGGATGTCGAGCTAACGTTAGCTGCGCATATTTATGCACTGTATCCTACTTGCTAACAACACTATGACACCTCGGAGCAAAAAACGTTACCGC
The DNA here is from genome assembly GCA_015106715.1 of Bujurquina vittata. Lineage (NCBI taxonomy): Eukaryota > Metazoa > Chordata > Actinopteri > Cichliformes > Cichlidae > Bujurquina > Bujurquina vittata. Next base: position 19,853 of record VUQK01020833.1, read on the forward strand.
TACAAGGTAGCCCCCCTTTTAGCTTAGGTCATCGAAACATAACACGCATAAAGAGGTGCACGCTTGGAGGTCGTTTTAGCGGAGGGAGGAAAAAAGCGGGGCACTGCGCATTGTCACACACGCGTGTTTATTCTGAGAACCGTTATATCCACACGGGCTCAATTACAAGCGTGAGCAAAGCGTTACAAGTGCGCTGGGACTCACCCATAGCTCTGTCCCCCAGCTCATGGTTTCAGTGCGATATCCTCGGTATAATCCACAGCTCGTATCAAGTCTTCCCTGCGCACACACACAGCGGTAGCAGGCGTGATTTTTTTTTTTTTTTTGGCCTCTGTGATATTCGTCTGTCAGTCAGCGCAGAAACGCTCCTCTTGCTTTAAGTTTTTCTTTTTTTTCAGACTCTCATCCTGTCTGACACAAGATGGCCAAGAGCTGCAGCCTAATCTTCAAACAGGATAGTGTCTCTATATGCAGTGCGCGGGCACCAGCGCCACTGACAGCTGCTGCTGCGCGCGCACAGGCGAGAAAAAAATAGAAAAAAAAAGAACAGAGCTTGGCGTGGGGGGTGCCACAGCCTTTAAAAGCCTTTACCAATATCCCCGCTCATTCATTCCCTGCCCTGTGCCACTGCACTGGTGAAAAGCCCGTTTACAAATGCTGGAGGAACATTTTGGGGGGTGGGGGGAGGTGAAACCCTTGGCAGATGTTTCACTGAATACCCCCCAGAGGGTTTCATAGTAACTTCTGGCCAACGAACCCTACTTTCTCACTCGGCCTTTGTCTGGGTTTTCCCCCTGTTTAATGCGCAATGGTGATCACGCATGGCGCCGTGTAACATTTGTAACATTTACCTCACAAGAGCCACACGTTTGACAAGTTTTGTTTGTTTGTTTTTGCTTTGATGGAGCAAGAACGGCCAGAAGGGGAAAAAAGGTTTCAACCTCGATATGTTTTGTATCTACTTCAAATTTTGGACGCCGGCAGGTGGTCATTGTTTGCATGAGATGCGATCACGCACAATTCTACATAAGATTAAACTTGTTTATCGCTCATCTGAAATGCCCAGCATCTTACACTTGCTCCCTGAGCCTTCCTAATATTATTTTTTATCTGGTTTTAATGGCAGCGAATTGAGTATAAATATGAATAGTGATTTATTAATTTGACCACTGACCAAATCAGATACACGTTATGGTCATCATGTTTATTGTGATGATTTATGTCAATCATGCTCATTGGAAACTTGAACCCAGTTCACACACGCTGCTGTGCTGTTGTTATAGCGACACTGACCTCTGCTGGCAGAAAACAGAGGTACGCCACTATACAGATGAAAGAAAACGGGAAGTACTAAACAAGTGAACAGGGGTCGTGTTTATAGTGCTTCTAGATCTAAATATTCACCAGGATTAAATTATTTTGAATGTGACTCATAGTTCTGACTTGCGCAAAACCTTTGGGGAGTTTTAATAGAGCTCCACATTCATAATCTTGGACTCTGTCAGAGTATCCCTGAATTAGTTTAAAATCATCCTTTAAAAAAATTGTTACACATGTGCGTTCCTGCCATTAGAAGGAATTATGTGTTGGAAAGAAAACATTATTAGTTTACAATGAATATGTTTTAAGTGTATCCCTTGATACATATTCCTGAGTATCCCTGAATTAGTTTAAAATCATCCCTTTTTTTACTAGCTAGGGCTTTGGTACAGTCCATCAGTTCATCCACTGTCTAAAATGATTTTATGATGGAACAACTTCCACAATACCCAGAAAACATTTTCAGTATTAAATGCACAAAATTAAAATGATTATGTCACTTAAACCTAAGATAATAATTTTTATCCATTTAAAATTTGTAAATAATTTCTAAGTAAATAACACTGCAGACATGACTGTTTATGGATAGGGCTGCGGGGATAAGTGATATATTTGTATTTTTTGATGCACTGTACATATCATGGTACTTATTTATTAATGTACTTACCAAGTTATCTTCAGACAATTGACATGACGGGTGGACTGCAGAGGACTGAATGGATCCGCACAGGGAACTGTAAGAGGAGACATGATGAGAGGATAAATATTATAATACTGTACTTTCATTTCCTGTCGACTTGGTCTTACCTTAACTGTGACCACTTGTTAAACCCCCAATCTACCCCAAGCTTCATTTTAAAATTGAATTTATGTTTCGGGGAATTTGCTTTATAATATAAAAAACAAAGAAAAAACAAAGAAACTGATTTTCAGCAGATACTTTTTGGTAAGTCTTTTCTGATCTATACAAACATATTTTACTAGCAGCCATCTCCAGCAGACTTTCCTTTTATCTGGATCTTCATTTTTCTTAAGCTAATAGGTACAAATCAACACAACCAGAAGATGGTGGTGCAGGCTTTCAAACAGCAAGAGCAACAACACTTCCTTCCTCCTTAAGAAGGCACACCTTTCTCAGGAGGCTGAAGCACGCTTGATTTGGGAGCCCAGTCCTCTCATTCTACTGACGTGTGGTGCAGAGAGCTCTGTACTCCTGCATCACTGTGGCGTGGCAGCTGCTCTGTGACAGAGAAGAAATCTCTGCTGACTGTGGTGAAGGCAGTACAGGGTTTGTTGGCTGCAGCCTCCCAACTACCTTCACCATCATCACCAGCAGATGCAAGAAAAGGGCCTCCTGTATCTTGAAGGACCCTACTCACCTAGCACACACACTGTTTGTCCCCCTCCCCTCAGGCAGGAGCCAAATCCTTGAATCTTTGGAAACCTTATGACTGATGTGTGCAGATAAATATGCAACAAATACATGCCCTGCAGAAGGGGAACCTTGGACAATAAATGAGTGGCTTCGTAAATCTGTCTGTTTCATTTATGGTCAGGTAGTTCAGAAGACTTCCAAGCTTTTAATTTTTGATTCAGATTCAGATTCAGATTCAGAAAAACTTTATTCATCCCCGAAGGGCAATTGAGGGCACACAGAGCAACAATGACATAATAAATATAAAATCTAACTATAATAACTTATAAATAAATAACCACTGTACAATAAATATGTTAATAAAATATAAATGACTGAATGTTAGAGTCATATATAGGTCCAGGTGATAATGAACTGAGCATTGAAAGAATATACAAGGTGGGTGCAGATTGCAGTGAGATAGTTGATGTGTGTGACGTGAGAGTAGAGAGTTCACAACAGTTTGTTGATATTATGGGGTAATATTAGAATTGGGGGGCAATGAGTTTAGGAGAAGGATGGCTCTGGGTACAAAGGTCGCTCTTCTCCTCTGTGTCTTGCATGCCGGACAATGAAGCCGACGGCCTGAAGGGAGCCATTCAAACGTTGACTTGTGAT
>VUQK01020836.1:3921-16447 GCA_015106715.1 Bujurquina vittata
GTTTCCCCCTCCCCCCCCCTTCCCAGATGAAAACAAGAGGGAAACCCCCCCCCCCCCTCCTGCTGAGCAAAAACATCACTTCCTGCCAGCCTCCCCACTCTCCCCTGTCCTCACATCCAGACCTAGTAACGCCGCAGTATTTTTACGGCGTTCGGCAAACTGCTCCTTAACAACCAGACCGAAGGCACCAAGAGGCCCATTTCTCTTACGGTGCACCTAAATTAGTCATTTTTCATCAGAGAGACAAAACTCACGGATGGTTTGCGTTCCCCTCTCGCGAAAACCAGACGTGGAGTTTAATGACTACGTTTTTATACGCAGTTAACCTGAACTGTGCCACGTCTGTGCAGTTTTTCACCTCTGAGATGTATTTCACTCGACAGCCAGAATGTCTTTTCCACTTCTGTCACGGTTAAAGCATGCCAGCCATATGAAGTATTGCCCACAGTACATCATAAAGTACAATTGGGTGTGATATTACCGACAACAATTTTATATAGCACTTAATAGATGGAAGGAAACATGCAGTGTTACGGGTCCATCCTAGTCCCACGTTACATTCCTGTATGGAATCAACACCTCTTTATGGTAATAAATCAGACTGGACACGAGGCGAGAGCTGCTCTGTTGACGGCCCGTGTGTCGCTGAGTGGAAAAGCACACAGAGCAGTGCATGAACACACACACACACACACACACACACACACGAATGTTGATGGAGCCACGGGTGTCTCTCGACCCCAGGGATTCATAGGGAAAGTTAATAATGTCCCCTTTGCCTCAAGCGCTTCTTCCAGCCCCTCCCGCCTTCCCACATCGGTCCTTCTTTCCTTCCCTGACCAACATCCTACCACTACGGGTTACCTCAACATCATTATGAATGCAGACAGTTTCCTCTCTTTTCCATATGTTACTGTGTCACATTTAAAGCTTTCTGATGAAGCTGGAAATGAGACTCGAAGTGTGACTAGAATCAAGGGACTTGCATCAACTGCAGGGTGACTGCTGTGGCTTTTTCAGGCCCGATGTGGACAGGACCAGACAGCAATATAGTTACCGAAGCATAGTGGTAATATAGCATTTTTGCTTTTGTTATATTACAATGTAATGGATGGATGGATGGGTTATTTCTGCCCCCTGGCCTCATGGGCAGTAATTATGTCCATCCCCCCCCTTTTTGTAAAAAAAATAATCACCAATTAAACAATCACAAACGAAACTAATACGCATGGGTTCAGACTGCGCCCCCACAGAAGGCCCCCAGTCAGGTTTGAGCTCCTCCTCAGGTTTGTTGCTTTCAAATTACTATAAATTAGTTAATTATTTGGGGCATTAATACTTAAAGGAAGTGAACTTTTTAACCTACTTAAGGGTAATTTCAAGTAAGATTGAAACTCTGGTGTTTACTAGCGGCGATTTAAGTCTCCTTGACCTGCTCGCTGACCAGCTCAGTTCAGCTCTGGTGCGTCTCAGTGGTTCAGTCAGATTTAAACTTGAGCATCATCTCAGTGGTTTCACAGGTCATAGCCGATGAGGAGATTAGCATTTAAGTTCCTGTCTCAGCCAAGTAGAGGAGAATATCGGCGCAGAAAGGGAATGAGAATCAGGTCCAGCTTCAGTCTGATAAACAGTGAGGCCAAATCTGCACTCCGGTGCCTGCTGCACAGAATGGGTTGAAGGCTGTATGTGAGCAAACTGAGTCAGGCTGAAGCCTCCATGCCCTCATCAGTCGCTTGTAATGCTCTCTCTCACCCTGCCAATAGGGATAAACATGTGGCTGAGTATCACCAGCTAACATCAGCGTCCGAAGATGCATTTTTAATGTTGTCTCACTCCTGCTGCTGAGTTTAAAACGTCGGTCATTTTGACACTTTAAAAGCAAGCTTCCTCCACTTTGGGTGGAGTGGATTAGCACTCAGCAAAAAGGCTCAGACACATACGCTCTTTGGCTTCCGTCCTACATGTTTGCGATTTATCTGGTGTGCACGTATTCCTTCGTTACTTCATAGCTACATGTGCAGCATGATTCGTAGTCAGAGAAGGTTCTCTGACCTCCCTGATGTAGAAATCACAGCATCATGTCCTTCTTTTCCTGGTGACTCAACACCCACCCTGACATAAGTGATCTATACCCATGTCTCACGCTCACTCACTGTTATCTTACCTCCCCTGCTTTGGGAGAGGGTATAAAAACCTTCTATTTGCCGTTGAGTCCTTGACTTACCAAATCTGCCTGGGAGGAATTTTAATTTGTACCCCAACCAAGAGAGCTGACAGAGAGAGGAGAGGAGGAAGCAGGTGCAGTGGGATCGAGTTCCCTCCTCACAGCTATGGCAATAGACGTGATTGACTGTACTCGCTTTATTTTATCTACCACATACTCTGGAGTCGATTTTACCATCTGTGCACCTCTTTGTGTTTGATCACTTCTAACCTTTGATGACCTTAGACGGAGACTCAAATGATGCTTATGACTTATGAAGCGTCAGCACAGGTCAAAGAAAAAGTGATCAACGCTCTTACATTTGCAAACTTTTTTTTAAAATATGCCTCTAGTTTGATGAAATTCATGAAATGACTTGAAAAGATTATGAATCAGCCTCATAATTATAGATTCCATTACATGATTGCAAAAACAGCACGAGCCACACAACTCGAAACAAAAATAAATGACAAGTTGATGATGGCACTGCAGCACGAGTCGCTCCATCTGTTCCATCCAGGAGTTACCAAAGTTTTTAATTAATGATCAGTTTGTCAACTTACAGGTGACACAAATCGGGACAGAGAACAAAAATCAGCACTGTAAATATACTTTTACTTTACGTCTCGTCTCCAGACGATAAGCACACGGTAAGTTTTGCCCGAGACCCGGCGAGGTCTCCGCTGTACGGTCCCAACTGTGCAGCGCACTGACCAAATTTTTCTCGTTACAATAAAAAGCTTCCCTGTATTTGTCAAGCTGGCATTCTTCAATGAGTCCCCATGAGTGATGGTTTTATTAATTTTTCCTTTGGCGCATGGATGATGGGAAAGAACGGGAGAGAGCGAGAGAGGAGTGAGAGAGACCCTGAATTTCCTCATGGACAGCCTAAACATATTATTATTATAATTATTATTAGGGGATATTAAATGAGACATATCAACTAAAGTGAAAACATACATTTAGCGAAAGAGTTCAAGTTTTAATATTAACTAAGCAAAGTATTTAAGACACCTATTCATGGCCTGACCCTTCCTCCTCCCGCTCGCTTGTCATTCCCTCCCTCCTGCCATTAACACAGAAAACAAATCCAAATTTATTCAGAGTGGGAAAACATAAATGCAGGCATATGGAACTTTACGGCTAAACGGAGCACACAAAAGACAAAGTGTTGGCTTCAGCGCTCTCAGAGAAATCCTTGTTTTATTGGCACGGCTGTATTTGTATTCATTTGGGTTTATTTAAAACTTTCCAATCTGCCGGCTAAATGTTTTAGGAAAAAATGAAATCTTGCTGTGAACTATTGAGAGCGGGAGCGGCGCAAAGGGCCAGGAAGACCCAGCGTGAATGCTGTCTTTCTCCCTTTGCAGGGACGGACAGGGACATGTGCAGCGCATGCAGCCAAGCAGTGCACTTGGACTCATTCACATTGTCAGCGCTTCTATGCTGTCTACATACTTTCTTATCACTATATTATAATAATACATGCAGCCAACAATCATCTGCGACCCACAGATGGCGCAAAATAACCAGCCATAAAATAACAATGTCTCGGCCTGGCCCCAGGTGATTCAGTCCTTCGATAAGTGAGAAACGGACCAAACGTGTGATTCCTGAGTTTGCGGAAGTGTGCTGCTCCCATCACAGCGTCTATGAAGGAAGCTGACTCACGGAGAGAAAACATTAACCCCCTTTCTCCTGCTGCGTAGCAGACTTTCAGCCACTTTCACGCAGCACACAGACGCTGCTGCCTGGTGGGAAAATGTTAAATCATGCTTCATGTTTATAGCTCGTGTCAATAGGAAATTCACTAATTTAAATGAACTAATATTCAAGTTTTCAAGAACACAATCACCAGCATGAGAAAGGTGGTGAACACACAGTGCATCGGGATTTTGCTCACTGCCTGATCTCCCACTGGACCGCGCTGCTCACCCGTCTCTGCACATTCAGTCTTCAGTGTCTGCCGTATTATTTTTTTTATATCTACCCAGTGTAAACATGTAAAAGCTATATCCGACTGCAGGAGCTCCTCTCTGACCATTTCACTATAGAGCAGCAGTGTTTGTGGAGGGACGACTGGCTTCACTGGGATCCTCCCTCTGGCCCACTCGCAGACAGAAGGCTACCTATAGGAAGATCACCGACTGATTGGGGTTTCACGTTTCCCTTTGCTGCAGGGAGTCCTGGGAAGTTGGGGAAATGTGCAGGGAGCTGACTGGAAAACTAAACATGATCACGCCAAAGAAAGGTATGGCACAGTTTAAGGGTAAAAGGGTCACGGGTGAGGGGCTAGGGAGCTTTTCAGACTCAGTTGCACACATGTAAAAATCCCTCCCCATCCCAGATCCCACCATCAACATCCTGAAAACACACCAGAGTGCCCACAAGCACAGTATCAATATTTGCTGTACCCATGCAGAGCGCCCTGCCTGTTATAACTATACCTGTTATACACTTGATGATCCAAAGGCCCAGGATAGCCAAAGCATCCGGCTCTCATTAGAGCTTGGATGCACCCGAGTCATAAAGCTATACTCTGTAGCCACCAGCCGTTCAGCTGATGGCTCATTAGACTGGCTAGCTGACCTAGCTTCACCACCCAAAGGATCAGAAATAACAGAGGTGAATGGAGCGATTGTAAACGCAGAAGAAACAGGAGGTGGCAGACACAACAGGGCACGCATCAAAGTTCAGGATTCCCAGCCCTACCTAATGGCACCATTTCATAGTCTAAGAGGGGTACACATCTCATACGATGTCAGCAAAAGTGGGAAATTTCCATGTATTAAAAGCCAAGTGTTTCCTAGTAAACCACGGGAGTGTTTTGGCTCTTGTAACTCAACCATCATCATTTGCCTGCTGGACCGATAACATCTGAATGAAAGTTGGCGATCCTGCGTTCCTGTACAGGGGGTTAAATTCCAGAATCCCAGGCCTAATGACGTTTATTCACGTTCTAATTCAACCATGCCAGCAAATATCTCTTCAGGGAAACACACACACACAGCGTAAAATGGAAGAAAGATGAAAGGGAAAGGAAGCCGCTGCCAGAAGAGGAGTAATATGTACACAGTAAGAGTATCAAAATGCCTCAAAACTGGATGGTTCCCAAGAGGGAAATGCGGACAGGTGTCGTGTTTCTTCTTGTAGTTTTTTCCACAAGCCTGAAGTTGTCTCCAAGAAAGCTGTCAGGGTTCAAAGAGGTTAGCGTAAGCGTCAGTGACTGTAAGAAAGACCTTGTGTTGCAAGAGCTTCCTATCAGCCTTCACGACCGATAGTACGGAAGAATGAATCCATGTCAGAGTTTTTAAGGAAGCTGGAGTACGATGTGTCTCTCTCACTCCTGGCTGAGTCTCTTTTTTTCGTCTTCCTCATCTTTCATGTCAGACTGTCACTGGCGTCCTGCGGGGTCAAGCATTGGGTCACGTCAGTGTGGTGCCAAGTGTCTCGGTGTCTACATTGCTGTAAAGCTACACTAACACACGTGTGTGCGCAAGGAATTTACACATGTGAATACCTGCAGCGCACATACTGCTGTGACGCGCTTACTGCACACGCGTGCACAAATGTGTGCAGACTCTGTAATGACACTGAAGGTGCCGCCTGATCAAACAGCCCATGTGCCATTTAAACACGGGAGAGGCGTTCTTTGCCAACAACTGGAGAAAAGGGTAGTTGGCAATGACCAAATCTTTAAAACGAACGGATTTTCACTTAAAGCTAATAAGAAAACCATTTCTTCCACCTCTTACGTTTTCCTTCAGCAGTTTATCTTCCTTTTTACAGCTACAGTTTTCTGGCACCATTTTCCTTCTGTCTGTGAATGCAGCAGGAACGCGTGAGACAACAAAAAAAAAATGTTGAAAAGCTAAACATGAAGTTGAGTGAAGTTGCCTCTAGCTTGTGTCGTGTTGATGCACGTTTTGCATCACACTCGTGAAAAGGTAGTAGAGGGGGAGTGAAGAGTATAGCCTTTATCTCCCCTGCTGTCTATATCTTTCACTGCGTCCCTGCTTGTCCTCCTCTCTCTGCTCTTTGATTTTCCTCTTTCTTCTCTTTGCTTAAAGAGCTGGCTGAGCTGCTCCCAGCGAGCGCTCCGAGAGCGCGTGTGTGCGCTGTGCATTGTTCCCCTCTTCCTCAGTATGATGAGAAAAGCTTGAAATAACAATGTCTGGGGGTGGAGTGAGAACCTCTGTTCTCTGTTTCATCTCTCTTCCCTCTCTGTTCTTGCTTATCCACATGACATCGATGTTCTCTGCAGATCTCCTGCAGGTGCAGCCCCCTTTTGAGCCTCTTTGGGACAACTTGCATGCTCATCAGTGTGTGTGTGTGTGTACACACACACACTAAGATGAAAGAGTAAATGTCAGTCATGTACATGCTGAGGTTGGTGCATGTGCGTACAGCACACAAGTGGGGAAGCAATATTGGAAGCCTGTCAGATAAAACATGCAATGTGTTTTCCATACGTGTGATCAAAACCTGACCGCACCGTTGCTAACCACAGTGTAAAGAAACACACACACACAGGGCCCACAGTTTTAGCCTCTCAGAGGACAAATGCATGCACACCATGCAGCTATGGGACAGGATTATCACAGGATCTGACCTGCTGACCTTGAGGAGGTCATGTGTGAGGCTGCAGCCACCGGCCCCACCAACACCAGAATGTCTGATGTCTCAGGAATTGTTGACTCTGCAACACAACACTGAGATACCCACAACAGTGTGGTCCTCTGTGTAACAACCTTGGCTCTGTAGCGTGCTTCACTGTGCTCATAATGGTGGCCAAATGTGGATATTTTTATCAAAATAATCAAATGCTCCTTTTCAGCTTCACCATTTTATCTTAATCCCTTCTTTGTGTCTCCTCGTTGAGGCGCTTACACAGTAAATACGTGTAAAGTATTGCAGTTGTCTGGAGGGGTGGAGCAGACACACAGCAGTCTAGGTGTCAGGAGCAGCAGAGGCTGTTTGATTTGCATTATTTGTGTTACCTTCCTGCATCCCCAGCTTCTACAGGTGGCAGCGCCTTGCTTCTCAGCGAGTGGCTTGAGCTCAAATAAGTATCAAAGAATAGAGATTTATTTGAGGTTAACTCTTGAGTCAGTGTTTATGTTGCCAGGTGACCTCACACGTAAGGTTGACTGCGTTTTAAAGTTTGATGAAGACTCTCCAGTGGTTACGCATGGCTCGCCCTGCTCACTGTCTCTCCACTCGACGGCATACGGCTCGTTATCCCTCTACCACCTTACCATCGGCACCGCAAGAATCTCTGTTGTGTGTGTGTGTGTGTGTGTGTGTGTGTGTGCTTTAGTATGTGAAGCCGTGTGTGCAAGTGAGCATGTGCCTGTGTGTATGTATCTAACTGTGTTTTTGCAGGAGCTCAGACTGGCCACAATCACTTTTGATGGATATCTACTCTGGCTTTGGAGAGCTGTATGTTTTCCAGTAGATGACTCATGGGGCTTCTGACGGATGCCTGCACCAATTTACTGCTACTGCCACTGCTCGTGTTCCCCACCCCGTGTGTGTGTGTGTGTGTGTGTGTCTATGAATAACTGTCCTGTGCATAGGCTGGTTGTGGTTGTAGTTTCCAGCTTCTGCTTATGAACTTTCCACTCTTTTCTTAAAACAGCAGACAAGGAGAGTAAAAAGAGAGAGGGGCAACCACAGTACGCACACTTACACTGAAAAACAATTGGGCAGTTTTTCTGCAGGAAAATGCCTTAATCCAGATTTCCAGGTGATTCTGCTATTGTTATTAGGCCAAATCCTTATCGCATCTGTTATTAATCCATTCAGGGATGAATGTGCTCAGAGCAGCATGTCATCACTTTGCTGTTCAGTGTCCTGTAGTACAGAAAAAAAAAGGTTACACAACTTATGTAGATAATCTGAATAGATCATTGTTTAGCGATGATATGAAATCTACTTTTCAGTCACCACCACATATTGTGGCCCCGTAAGTGACCCAAATCAGGCATCTAGGAATTAAAGTGTTGAATTGACAGAGCCCCAGAGTGAAAGACTCCCGCCTTCAGCTCAACAAAGTGATTCGTGGGTTTTTTTAACTCTTTGAAATCGCCAGCCAAGGCTTCAAAGGATCACGCAATAATTATATTTTTCCAAGTTACACACAAAAATAAAGTCTGAGCTGCGATATTATTTGTGGTGTGACTCCCTTCCTGAAAAGGTTAATAGGTGGCCAAGCAGGTTTTGTCTGTAAAAAAATGTCTTTTTTCTTGGCAGTTGCACTTTACAGTAACACACACATGGAAACAGAGGTACTAATTTTGAGACGATACTACATGTGATTTTTTTTAAAAAAAAACATCCTTTAGGCCTTATAGAGAAAGACACACGTAAAATGTAACTGATAGGTAACTAACACAGCCACAAATAATACACATGCACTGCATGTATATGTACTGCAGTAAACGGGGTGGTGTGGTGGTAAGCACTGTTCTCTCTGAGTCCTCCGGCTTCCTCACACCCCCGGTGGCCCCGGTGAATAGGTTAGGTGGAAGAAAGCGGGTGGATGGGTTTAAATAACTGGTTAAAAACAGTTAATACAGACTTGAAGTAATGACTAAACTGAGAAAATTGTTATCTAAAAATAAAGAATCAGCGGAAAACAGAAGCAACCAAAGAGTTTTGGATAAATGCTTTAAATGACCTGAAGTAAATTGTGCTTGAGTTTGTGCACACACTTAAACTAAGTAGATGTATCACGGGCACATTCTTATTTTATGGTCACGCTGAAGGGGAAATCCCCTTCATTGCACCGTTTCTTTTGAAACTTCGGGAATTATAACACTCCAAAAGGTTCACATATCTTTGAACTGAAGTATTTCTGTGTCTTATAGGACTTATTTCAACCTTAATTACTTTAGTAGGCCCCCAGACTAATCTAATCTAACACAGACTGTCTGAGAAAGGAGTGAATGGCCTAAAAAAGAACACGTATAGCTCATATCCCCAAAGATGACATGTCTGTAAAGCATCAGCCATATTTAATAACTGAATGACTAATAGCCGACTGCAAAGAGAGTCCTGCTGAATCCTGCCAGGAGAACTTCCCACCTGGGAATCTTTCAGAGATCATGGAAATACAGCTCATCCTTGACAGAGCATATTCTTACACTTACGTCTCTCATTCCCATCAAATTGCAAGAGAAGCGCAATGAGTCAAATCTTTTGGCTTTGATTTACGTGTGAATGACCTGACCACCTACTCAGCACTCAGGCTGCTCAATAAAACTTTTTTTTAAAGAAAAGCAATATTTTCATTTGTCCGTTAATGCTGAGCTAGAGATGAAACCTTTTATCAGAGTCCCTCAATTCCCTCTGTTTTCATAACTCCCATCTTCATGTGTAAGCAAGGGAGCCTAACACACCACTGTGACTCCTGTCTTCATCACTGGCTATTCTGGGCTGAGGTTACCCAGGACACCATGTGGATACACCCAAATTTAGCTGCCCACAGTATGCCTGAGTTAAATCATCTGTGTTTGTTATGCAAATAATAAATATTCATTAATGGTTCTTCCATGGTTCCTTGGATTCTTACTCATTATTTTGTGTCAGCTCTGTAATCACTAAAGGGATTTTATCCTTCTGGATGTCTAGAAATAATCTTGAACAAATATTGACAAGTGCTAAAGAAGTTCGGCTGCGGTGGAAGAGCTGGACGGGGAGACTGTGAAGAGGGTCGTGGAGCCAGAGCCAAAGCCAAACCACAGCGCTGCACAGAGAAGAGAGGGTGGCCAGCGGAACAACGGTGCATCAAAGACACCAGGGTGAACCACCGACCCCGTCTCCGCCGCCCTCCATCTCTCACGCTCATGTCCTATTTTCAGAAAGACTAACACGAAGGCAAACAGCAAAGTCGCCATTATTGTTGCTAGTGTTGCCAAACATTCCAAGGGAAAACTTATATAGGGGTGCTGCATTATGATGTATATGCACATACATGAACAAGCACTTGTGTGTGCGCGTTTTGTTTAGATACACACACACACACCTTCTCCCTTTGACTCTGGGTCCAGAGCCCCCTAGCTGCCCTGCCCAGTGCTTTGAGCTGGGCAATGCCACTCTGGGCACTGCTCCCATCCTCACATTAAGGTGATGAAGGAGGACTCTGTCCTCAGCCACTGCCAAAAGAGGTGAGAAGGTACCCAGAGGACATGATGGCTGGCTTCTGACGATACATTCGCTGGCAAGACCCAGCTTGGCTTCTCTGGAGGTGCCAGCATTTCTTACCCACTCTTGCCCACAACTACTCTCCTCAACGGTTAAGTGCTCCACCACTGCAGGAGAGCTGGAGTAGCATTTCCCATCTATTTCTTTATGAAATGTCTGCAAGTAAGTTTCTGCAAATCTGAGGCCCTTGCGTTTGCACTAGGAGGGGACGTTTGTATGAAAATAGTATCCAGTTTGTTTTGGTGATTTTACATATTTTCACATTCAAAAATTGTCTTACACTCGGCACGTGTGCCCATCTTGTTAAAAAAAAAAAAAAGGGCACCCCTGCGCCACTCTTTATGCCACAGCCAACTCACCCTCAATCTCCAGCTGCCTGATTAAAGTGCTGTTTTGATAACACTGCAGAGGGATTTAACTGTGCTACCCTCCCCAGGTGCTGGTGAATAGGGAGCAATGACAATGGGCCATCAACTGAATAGAGCATCAAAGCCACCAGTGATGATTTGATGATGGTTGAGGGTCCCTGCATGAGGGTAGGGCCTCCTGCTTCAGAGAGCTGTTTGTGAGTGAAACGCACCATCATACAGGTTCACTCTGCCTTTGATTTGAGTCTTTCATTAAGAGCTATAGTGGTGCCGATGTCAGCCGCATCTCGCTGATCATTGGCCAGCAAGGACAAAGAGCTGCTTTAACCAGGTGCATTGTCCTAGTCTTAATGGCAAGCATGAGCTGACTGAGGATTCTGCTTGAAATTTTGGCTGAAATCTTTCTCTCTCTTTCTTTCTTTCAACTAAACACTCGATTCAGTCACGACTCACATGAGCACCACAGCTTGCCACCTGCTCGTGGGAAAGCAATGTTCAAGACAAGAGTTCTCAAATCCAAGGAAGGATAAAGGGAGAAGAGGAATAAAAGAGAATGGAAAAGCATTTAGTTTGAGCATGCAGAGTGCATACCGAGGCTCGGCTCACAGATTCCACAGACAAGCTGATGGAAGTGAGCCAGGTCGCTTCACACGGGAGGGGAGCAGAAATGAAAGACGGGACAGAAGAAGATGAAGTAAGAGGGGAAGAGCACATGAGAGGGGGGTTTAAAGAGATATTCTCTTTAATCAGGAACCTGCAGCATGCTGATGGACAAGGGACAGTGAGTGATGGAGGGAGATGGTGGGAGGGGAGGCAGAGAGTGACAAAGATAAAGGGGAGAAGGTTGAGGAGCTCTACAGCTGGAGTACTTCACTACCTCCCAGTTTCACCCCAATAACCCCATGCCTGTCTTTTATTTGCCCTCATACCCCACACCTCAGGAAAAAAAATGCCACTGTCACTTTGCTAATACCCCAAAATGCACTGGCTGAGAGAAAAAGACAAATGCAAAAGTGCAGGGAGTGAGGAGTGCTCCGAATTGTTGACCTCCCCCATTAAATGACAGAAAAGCTTTGAGAGAGGAGCCAAGCATGGCCTTTCAAGAATTCATTGTGCAGGGATATGCAATGAGACAACCGTGCCCCAAGTGGTTTTGTCATGGTCTCATTAGTTTGTCTCAGTGCGCTCACCATATCTTTATCCCACACATCACATTCCCAACACCAAAATCCCAGAATCCAAGCGCTCAGACCAGTGAATGTGTAGAGAACAATCTGTGCTCTTTGTTCAGCGATAACACCATCCTTCACTCCAGAGGTAACTCACTGACAGATGGCTCATTTGCCAGAAGAGAGATGGATGAAGACACTTTGTACCTTGAAGAGCGAGGAAGGGGAAGTGGACTGATGTGACCAAGAGATAGGAATGGCGTGCGGTAGTATCAGCAAAGCGGTAAAGAACCACATCAGAGAAGATTTAGCTTAAGTCTGAGTTTGTCGAGTTCAGGCCATAGCAACATGAGCTCCGTCTTCCAGAGACACAGTGGCATCACAGGCCAGATTACCGTCTCCGCTGTCTCCCAGCTGGACTTCTCTGGCAACCAGTCTCCATCCACGAGGCCTTGTAACCCAGGCCATTAGAGGGTGGGGCAGGGTCAGGGGTTGGGAGTTACAGGGTTGACAGACAAGAGAGATTGATGCCCGTTGACAAAACTTGAGCCCTACTCAGTCTCAGCAGCAGCCCTGCC